>LUCM01009605.1:14238-125747 GCA_008360955.1 Fasciolopsis buskii
GCAAGAACTCAGATGGATGTAAATGATGTTCTGTTGCAGGCGACCGTCGATACAGGTAGTTAACAACGTCAGATCTCGCAGTTCATTCGGAAACACCACTGCGGAATCGAACCGTCCCAAAGTTGTGTTAGGATGGAATCTACGTCTTCAACGAGTGAGACATGTGTGCACTGTTACGTAACCATCACCATTCAGCGTTAAACAACAAGCAAGCCTCATTGACCGTTGCCTATACCCAGATTAACCTGTTTACATAGAAGGAGCGAATATCCAAGGGAAACAAGGATTCGGCCTACACAGGCTGGAATAGATGAGAATACTGCAGTAACCAACACATGAAACAGTCTAGCAATACAAACCATCTGAAGAACTGAGAACTTCGACGAGCTGTGGGATCAATGTATGCAGTCTATTCATTTGGCAGCAGTTTTCGGCTGTTGTCGTAGGCTATGAGCTCATCAAGGACACTGTATCCCGCATGGGTCGCTGGGTCTAATAGAGCAAAACGCGAGCTGCCCAACTGCCAGGAAGTGAATAAGATGCGTCGGTTGGAGATCCGGAGATCTTTTTATCAGTGGGTCGTTGGGAAAGCATGCCAACGTAACCCGTTGCTTGCATTGCATTCGCATACATATGGTCGTGTGGGTTATACGGTGAACTATCAAATTCATTGGAAATGACTTGCGGCGTTCGACAAGGGTGTCCCATCTCTCCATTCCTGTTCAACTTCGTCAAGGACGAGGTGATGGAAAATGTTTTAGGTGTCCAGGAGGTAGTTGTTGACCTGGGAAATGAAGGGAAACTATGTTATCTGGATTATGCAGATGACCTCGTGTGCCTGCTCAAATCAGCCGACCATGTACAGCGCGCACTTGACAGACTGCCAAGATCTATAGCTTGGTTTGGCATGTGCCTTTACGGGACTGGTCGACATTACTGTCGAACTTGATACTAGAAGGAGACGAACTAACATTTGTGGATCGTTTCACTTACTTTGGTAGCTGTGTGTCGAACGAAGATAGATCGGCGGTAGGGGTAAACACGCGTATATCCAAGGCTGGAGCGGCTCAAGGTGAACTGAATTTGAAAGGTCATGTGTATTGTGCCACAGTGCGCCCATTGTTGTTGTATGGTTGAGAGGCATGGTGCATGCGTGTCGGAGATTATCGTCACTTGGGAGTTTTCGATCACCGTTGTCTACATAGTATCGTTAGGATTGCATGAAAAAGCTGGGTGAGTAATTTAATATTCAATCCCAATTCCTAGAACGCCTTATCTCAGCGCATGAAATTTAGTGGACTATTCTGGTTGGGTCACGTGTTGCGTATGGCAAGCACTCGTCTCGCATACCACGCCCTTTTTTGCATTGGAAATATATCTTGATTTGTGACCTTTTGGTTTTTGCGTCATTATTATTTTGTTCTATCATATAAGAAGCGAAACCACGGCGGGTTCATACAGTCCTAATGTTTGTATAACCTGGCATGAATTGATCTGATCAAGCAGCTTTTCACCTCGGAACCAGTGAATTTCTTCCACTTATTCTCATTTGAACCTCTGGACTCAAATTACTCTCTAATAGTTTTTTAACTTGGTCTGCGATAAATGTTGCAATGTAACTGACGGAAGTAATCCGATTGATTTGGGCATCTACGAACATGTCCAGTTATAGTCTGGTTAAGCACATATCTGTTCTTGTTTTTTAACCGTATTTCAAAACCAAGTAGCCTAATGATCCTCATCTCCGTTAAGTCGCGGACGTTAGTGGTGACTGAGTAACAATTTGACGTTGAGCCTTGATTGATTGCTTGATGGTCTACCCTTGAGTGCTTACGTAGAAACGGGTACGGCCAGCGCCGTTTCAGTGGCCAAGTTCTAACAGAATTTGAAGTGCTTATCAGAGGATTACGGTAATTCAGTTTCATCTCAACTCGTGATTCAGGAATGTCTGGGCTATTTGTGGGAATTCAGTCGACTGAATTACTCAGCTAGCTTCTGTGCTGGTGTTTCTAACTGATGCGCTCAGTTGACTTCTGCCGCTGCAGTCATTTAAAATTCACTGGATCTTCTAGCTTCGCCTTTGCTCGCATCATTTCATAAGCAGCTTACGCTCAATCACATTGCATGTTCACACTAACTGTTCTGCATTGGAAAACGCTTACGACACATTTTTGTCGCTGCTATTCAATTCTGACATTGACGTTTAAACTGTGCTAAATTTGTGCTTGTAATTGGCTTGCAAGTTTCAGATATAAACCTCCATCCGGCTGGTACACGGCCGTGTAGATCTTGGATAGTCCCATTGAAATCACGTCCAAATTGTGCATCGTTGTGTGCGAACTTTCCAGCGTCTTGAAAACGCTTTATTGGACTAAGTCGATGTTCGTTTTCAGTAGTAACGGTAACTTTTTGAGGCCCTGTTTAGAGAGGGATAAAAAGGAGGGAACGGTCTCCACGAATGTCCTAAACCACATCCAGACTGGCATGGGTTTCATTGGGTAAGGCTAGTGTTGTGGAGCTCTGACCATAAATCCCGTAGATTTTCGCGATCTGTTGCGTGTTTTGTATAATTGTGTCCCTATAAGAAAAAAAGCATTCAGCCGATTCACCACCTACAGTGTTTCGCCACATCATCCTGTCAGTTGCTTTGCTTCAGGGGGTTGAAGTGAGCTTCGACTGCCATCGAAATGTCAGCTTTCATGAAATTATAGGAGCCTAGACTGTATTAAATCTCTCGTACTCTTTTGGTGCGTATTCTTCCCCAAGTTCTGTTTTATTTGCTTCTCCGAACACCATACTTCTTGAAGCTGATCCATTTTTAATGTTTACAGAAAAAGCTATTGGCATGTGGATCAGCCAGTAAGGGCAGTAGATCATGAATCGTCATAATCACTTTCCCGGTGAAAGGTCAACGTAAATGCTGTAACTTTGCATTGATTACGCCGATCGACAAAGTGAACAAAAACCGCATTAAAACTCATTTAATATCAATAGACCGAATAAACCAGCGGACTAATCGACCATTGCGCGTTGAACATAAAAAGCAATATTAATGAATTGCTTTGTCTAACAAATGAATGCCCGTGGCTGCTCTCTAGAGTTCGCGGAAACTGACGATATTGAATGTGTGGTAGAATCGATTATTGATCTCCCGAACAAAATAAAACAGGTGTCTTCTCTTTTTTCATGAGCAGTAAATCCAAGTAAGTTTTCTATCTTCGCCTAACTGGAATGCAATTCATTTGGTCCGTTCAGCTTATCCAGCTTTTCGCGTCATAAAAATCAGCTAAATATTTTGGTTTCCTGCCAGTATCGGACTTAAATCGTAATTCAAGCGTATTCTGAGATCGACTGAACCTAATGGGTGCTTCCAAGATATCGTCTATGTTTGATTCTAACCGAAAAAGTGTAATCCATTTGTTATCACAAAATGCCGTTATTAACTCTGCGATTACGCTACTTTCAGTTTGGGCAAAACCCAGGTTTCCTGCAGGACCATCCTTCATGATTTGAATAATGAAGCTTCTAGGAAAGTTTTTGTTTTCACGTGGACAGAAATTGATATATAAGAGGCAGAGCTAGAACACCAAAAATATTGCTTATTATGAGTGATGATGTCTTCAAAACTCGCATTTGCACCAAACAGTCGTTCAGAGTCAACCTTTTATTTCCCTTTAATATCGCACCACTCAATCAGATCTCATCCTTATCATTGTAATAAGCCTGTTGTTTAATGTGAACATTTTCTTGGGAAGTGATTTAATTAGCTACTTTATCCCTGTCTGGTATCCACTCCATTAGTCTGTTGTTGGCTATGATATGCGTAAACGGAACGTTACTACTTTTGAGTAGCCACGCTCGTTCGAGATAAAACGTTAATGTTGTTTCTAATGGAGGGCTGTAGAAACCTGAACCTCGCAGTCGATTTTTGCTGCTTCACCAAATTTTCGCAGCTTAGTAATTCATACTATGTTGGTTAACATAAAACCCCTTATTGGTTTAAATTTCAATAGTAGTCTGTCTTGAGGCGGCTAGCCGTTTACTCCCGTTCGTATTCTGTACTCACTCTACATCTACCGGAGAATTTTGGTAATATTTGAGGTAACGACTCGGTTCATTCAAAACTGTTTGCCCGTGATCTGACAATGGGTCACAAAGAAATGGTGTCCACTACATTTTGCGTCGCAGTTTATGTTGAAGTGGCATCTGCTGCGCATCCAAATATATGGGTGTTCTGTAGAACTAGATATTTATACCAACGACTTTCGTTTGTAAGATTAAGGTTTTCAGTTACGTTCTGCTCATTTAACCTATTTCCAGTGGTCACTTTAGTTGTTATCCTATCACACTATATAATCGTCGTATTAATGTCACTAATACCAGCCTACTATTACCGGTTAATCTGATCCCTATCAGTTAGGTTAGTAGTCCTTTTTGTACACAAACATCGTTGTGCAAACAGTCCCCATCATAAGCTCATCACTCTGCTTGTTCAGGAGATGCGCGCCTTCTGTCATTTTGATGCTAAGCCTATCCTAATTTCTCACTGGTCCTTTGGTGTTGACAGACAGAACCAGTTTCACAGTTTCGGCATCACCCCTCCTCGTAGCATATCGTTTACACAGACACTATTTATTTCAGCTTGTGAAACAAGAACGGGAACGCATGTACACGCATATGGTGACCTAGGCGTCTGTGGTAAAACAGCTGCCGGGCTTATCAGTTATTGTATACATTTCCTCTAGTGTACCATATGGTCCCAAAAAATTTGTTGGACGAAGCCTCACAATCTGTGATCCGTCCGCTTGGAGTGTGAGCTCCGTCACCATGGTTGGCTGTTTTACAGACAAATGCGTGCCCAAAAATCGGTACCATTTAGTTCGCACATCTTTATGAAGCGACTCACGATGTGATTTGTCCTATCATCAAATATTCACTGCTGTCCGCGGGATCGGAATGGGGAACGAATCCACCGTGTTCAGCGATTGGCGCGATGTTTTCAACAATGATTTTTATTTGCCATCTTCCCATTTATCCCTGTCCCACCTTGGGTTCTGTATCCGATTACAAGTAATACCATACTTTACTCATCGTCATTTCTCTTCCTACTCTCTTTACAGTTTGACTGTGGATAGTGAATAAACTGTTTTGCCATAAGTGATCTTGGGGTTAAAAAGATATTTGCTGGTTCTTTTATGATGAATCGTCATTCGATGTAACGAGAAAACGTGCACACCTTGTCATTCTGAGTAACTAGCAACGGGAGTTGGTCTGAGGACAGCCTGTCGTATTCGGTTCTTGAATTATTTAACTCTCATTGGAGCCCAGTAAACTTAACCGAGTGGCAGACCATGTTACACTTTGGGGTTTCGTTTTGTGAATTCCGCTTAGTGAATGATTGGAAATGATAGGTAATATAATCGAGTACCGCTGTCTGGGGCAACTAGATTTAGAGTCTCTCGTTTGTGATTTGACTACTTGTAATCTCATCCACGTTCATTTGTTTATTTATATTTATCGGCATTTTGCTATAGATTATATCGTGTTGCTAGGTAGCGGCCGAAATCCAAGGGTGTAAGTGAGCAGCCTGCGGTTATAAAAATCGTAAAAAGCAAGTGATAATCACTGATCAAGAGCCCAAAAGCCTCACAGTGATTTTGTCAAGCTCAAATCATTGACTGCCCCACTTGCCCTTACTTCTCACTGGGATATTTTATGGTTGGAACTAGAATTTCGGGCTGGGTCGCAAAATCGAATCGGAATAGAAATACGTCCAACGTTCATCTGTGACCTTGGTGTCCAGATCAATAGGAATTCAGAACTGTGCTGGCGAGCACGTTATCGATCGGGGGTGTCAGTGGCTTTTCAGCCGTACAGTTGGTGTTTATAACTATAACCCGAACCACACAGATTATATGAAGTAAATATGAAACAAGGCAACTAACGAAGAAAATTGGTATGCCACGTTATTTAGAACCCAAGCCAGGAATTTGCTTTGTTGGGAATTAGTTGGCAGTCGGAGCATCGCTGCGTATCAGAAAGTATGATAGCTGAAGTACAGATACATTATGTACTCGAGTTGACGAAGTTAAGCAAGACCCAGTAATCGGCGTTTTATCATTGCTCATCCAGTGGAGACAGAATGAAGTTGTTCGTACGGGCAAAGTTCGAAAAAGCCCCGCACTTAGAGTAAGATCACACGTGGTTTTCCGAGGGAAAAGAAGTCTTGAATTAGCAAGCCCAATAACGGCCCTAACTCGTCGTCATTTTATCGTAGTGGCAATAAGACTGTAAATAACGGCATAAATCGTGTTAGGAAAATGCTAACGCACGGACTAGCAATATCGACACAGTCTGGAATGGCTCCAAACCCGAATTAAGCAACTGAAGATCACATTAAATGGGAACCACATTCCGGCTTATTTACATTTCACATATATATATATATTTATATCAGTGTGTTCACTTGTCTTTCGAGTTACAGGAAGTCACCCAGCATACCTTTGCAGCTACGACGGCTACAGAAATCAGCCCATCAGAAGAGATGTGACAAAGAAATGATGAAGCCCATAAGTGGCTAGTGGGATGGGTGAATCCCCATAAAGTCTGATTCGTTACTAATCATTCTTGACCTTCCTCTTACTCATGCGAAAGTTAGTCATTTCCTGTTCGATCGTTTTTAATCTTACGCCGATATCACTTATGTTGTCCATATGACTGATGGTCACCTGGAGGTCCTGAGTCTCATCATTCATTCATCCTGAGTCTTGTATCCTGCGACTGCCCGTCAATTTATCCTTCGTGGCTAACTTTTGTATAGCCACCGATCCAGTTCTACGATCGTAAACGTAAGTGATGCGTGATTTACTCAGACCAAAGGAACTACGATCACCGTTCCAAACCGGAACCACTTCACACGCCAAGTTAATGAGAGAAAACCAGGTTCGCGTGGTAATAGGTTGGACTTGGTTCGAAAATAGGACCTGTTTTATGCGCAGTATGACGTTATTCCGTTGATGAACCACTTATTATTGTTCCAGGTTAGCTAAACTCTAAATTTGTTTTTACCAAAATAATGCGCCGGGTTGCGCCACATAGACAAAATTCATTGGTTTTAGCAGCTTCTATTCATGATTGTGCTATAATGCCGTCCTTCTTTTCGATGAAGATTTGTTCATTTGCTTATTATTGCATCAAGCTGCTTCCAGTTATGAACATTAAAAATCAGTCTTTTTTCTCACCAGCCAGTCTCACAATTCACTGTTGTTTATGGGCATGCAACATGGACAATAGAATCCCACATCGGTTATAGTTGCAACGTACATTGTCCACAAGTGACTGACAATCCACTGTTCTGTCAAACTACTTGTTCTACCAAACTCCCGGCTCCAACTACTGACCTGTCATCTATTTATATACTGTTAGAGGATGTCTTCCCGAGTACCGGTGTAATTGGCGCTTACCCCAAATCTCCATATCAGGTTAACACACCCTGTCTAAGGAAGGGTGACCAAGTATGCACTTTAGAGCGGGGCTCCGTACCAATGACTGCCAAGTCGTTCTAGGCTGATACTGTCACACGCATGCCTATCACTACCATGTACATACAACCGCTACTGACCTCCCAAAGAGACGCCTGTTATCCTTGTCGTTTCTTCTGTTCCACGCAACAGAATCGATCACGTATGCACTTGGTGGATGGATAAATGCGTCAACAGCGGAAATTTCTCATCCCCTTTCCTATGCTGTCACTTCAGGTGTGGTGGGTCTAGTACAACTGGTGCTTAGACAGGAACACATTTACACGTTAGCCACTAGATATTATCAGTCATTGGAAGCACAAGTTGTCTTTCGGTCTTCAGTTGCTTTCACATCCGTAATAACTACCTGCCATCACAGTTGTGGTTACGGTTGTTCATTTGACGCCAAGTCACTTCGTGTTGTGTCAATCATGGAAGCAAAACACGCGTTGGACATCCGTTATGGCGCCCGAGTATCATAAACTGTCATCAGCGGAGTACAAAAGAAGAATGAGAAAATGAAGGAATACCTGCACACAGACCAACAAACTGATCTCCCACGGTGTTAGTTTGTCCCGTATCGTACACGAAAATAGAGGACCAGTATTCACTGTCCACTGTCAGCCGATAAAGTGTGGTGGCACGGAGTCGCAGACATCCGTAACAACCAGTCCATGTCTGACGGGGGCCAAAAAGAAGGCAATCATCAGAACCACCAATAAAATGTAACCATTGTACGTGCATTTTCAGACATGCGCTTAAGAAGATTGTGAACAGAGCGTGAGAACTGCTGCATGATTTCACGAATCGATCCAGATTGGGAATATGCACAGGCGCGGGACGGAGGCAGGAAAGTTAGGAGATTGTTCGTTGATATCTCCAAATCAGATGCATGCTTGTTTACTAGTACTCATGTACGTGTGGCATGATTGTTTTTCCAATGTCTTCCTGTTTATCTCAACTCACTCGCACATCTTGAGACGTCCTCAGTGGTCATCGTGTTATCATTAAAATTGACGTTCTCTTTTTCTGTTAAGTTGACCCCAATGGTTGAGAGAAACCTACCTGTGTAATGTGAAAAAACAACAAACTGCTTTGCGAGAATGTGTAGAAATGTTTCTGCATGGGCGGCGTCGCGTGCACGATGACCATTGCAATGAATTAGCTGCCCATCGGCAGGTTGATTCTGAGTAAGTGTCGCATTTTATGGAGTACATTTATTGAGTTTCGGATCACGCGCGCTGGGCCCGTGCACCAACCAGTCAGAATCCAGGGTAATACACGGATATACGACTTTGGAATTACCTGTCTCATAGTTGCGCTGTCTGAAGCCATTTTACACGGTTCCATTGAAATAGTTCGTATTTTTCACAATTTTGTGAAATCTCGATGGTAACAAAAAAATGCTAGCGCAATGTAAATTTAAGTGAACGTGGTGATAAGATTTTTATATTTTTTGCATCCATACCCTTTTCCCGCTTCCCACTTCAGTGATTTCGCAAGTTTTTCCTAATCGTTTTGTATCCTTGGCTAATAGTGCGTAATTATGCCCTATTTTCAAGTCAAGTCAGTCGACGCTTTGATACATTAGGGATATCTGATTTCAGAAATGAGGGTGCTGTCGGTCCCAGGCTGTCGAATGAGTGATAAACGTCAGTGGGAAAGTTCACACCAGCAATTTTCACGTCCGAAAGCCATGAAATGAATCACTTGCGCACAGCTGATTAGTGCCACTCTAATGCCGTCCAACGACCAGTCAGTTGACTGAACAAAAAGTAGCCCAATGAAAATAGTCACGTAACTGGTTAAAATCTTTATTTGCAGATCGCTCTCAATCAACAAGATTATGAATGAGTGTATGTTCAAGGGCCGGTCAAGTTTGATTTCATCGTTTACTGTTTCGCGTCCCTGTCGGCTATTGATTTTGGTCATTCGGTTGTTTTTCGGATGCGGTTATAAGTACCTGGGCGTCTAAAAGGCTCTTAGTTTTATCAGCTGACTATCGACTAACCGAAACTCAGTCATGACGTGACCCAACCTGCATAAATATTACTCCGTTCATCAGTGAAAACCGTGCTTCAGTTTCAACATCGATGAGTGACAAAAGTACTTATTTCTCAGCAGTAGATTTAGTTTGATTTTCCAAATAGTTTGTCATGCAGTGCCGACATCCAGCTCGCCCGTAAAAACCCCGAAGTATCTTACAGCTGCTTCATCTGTGTTAGATATTGTTACCAGTGCATATTTGTCGCGCCGGAACTGGGATGCGAACTCGGAACGAACGACTGTGAGCCAACTGCCTTAGTCATTGCGCTAGCAGGGTTGATTCTCAACGGTCTATCCAGCATCAACGCCACATGACGCAGCGCTCGATCCCGTCACTGGATTTAGCAGGCCACAGATCCTTGCCCATCGGAAGATAGTCTCAAAAAACGGGACGATCTTCTCTGTAGCAGGTGGAGATACTACACTGTCAGTTTTTACTGCTTGTTAGTTGGTGATTCCTAACACGGACTAAATAGCTGTGCAGTGCTTTCACGACTTTTGATGGCACGTTGGATGCCAACACTGAATGCCGAATCGTCCGGAAAATCAAAAGTAGATATCGCGTGACCAGTAGAAAGTGTTTTTGAAGAATGAGCAAGAGTGAGTCAGTCATCTTAGCGGCTGAACTCTCCAGGATGGTACTCAATGGCCAGTTCAATGTCAGCGCTTCCAAAACGTCACTGGCGTTCGCATTAACACGAACCGTTGCTCTCATTGTTTGACACCTCCAGTGGAAAGTTTCATCTAGTTGATCCATTCGTCAGGTTGCGCTGCTATGATGCACTTACGTCTTCGATCACTAAAAATGCATCACATAGACGGTTGAAGAAATCCGACGATGATCCTGAGAATTCGAGTGAGTCGGACAAGCCGGGCTATAGCAAAAAACTTATCTAACAATAAATTCAGTCCACCAAAACGCAATTCACAATTCTTTCGCCTGTCTTATGGTTCCCTTGTAATTACAAACTATCAATCTGAATCTGCTCATGAAGACAACCCCTTGAAAAGTTGTCGGTTATCCGGCCTGGCGGTACGATCATCATGTTGATTTGTTAGAGGTTTGTAGCGTCCCAGCCAAGCTCCATTAAGATGACGGTAATCTTTACTGGCCTTGACTTAAGGCTCATTCTCAAGATTTGCTATGTATATATATATATATCAGGTTAAATAATGGTGTTGTTTCTCGTAGCTCAGGTACAGAAGGATGGTATTGGTTTGTGCGCTGAGCTCAGCAATTTGATTGCGAACGTTTACTCACCAGCAGAAGTGACATCATCACTGTTATGACATTGTGGCAGTTGATTTATGCACATTGCCTTCACGAGCGGCAGTATTGCTCGAGCAATATTTGTAATATGAGTAAGAAGTGGGCATTAATTTGCCTAAAGAATCAGTTATAACTAAGGTGAAAGTTTGGAGGTGTTATCGGTCAATAAATTCAGCCCGTTATTTTCAAGGGCCATCCCTCTCCTGGTTAAACCCTTTTATGCTTTTCTACATTTTACTTTTGTTTACGCAGTCATTAAGCTTGCACCGACTGCATCTTCTGGTTGAATAGAAGAAGAGAACCGGAAATACTGAAAGATCGGCTGCAAAATAATTTGAACAGCTATACAGAAGAGAAAAGCTTTTTTATATAAGGACGTCACTGACTGGGGCATATATCCATATCACCAGTTGTCTCCCACCAGTGTTTCGGGAATTTCGTGATCCCTAACCCGATAGTCTAACTGTACCTACACCAGTGATTTCACTGGCCAAGGTTTTCATACATTTTCGCCATGTCGTAGACTGGTCACCTCGAACCATCTCCCAACCATAACCTGCAAGGCAGTCGTTCTGTGACCATGCGCAAAGCATGTGTCGACCGCCGTGCTCTACTCACATTCCCTGTCTATTCTGAAGATTGGATCCTAGGGGCTACTACCTTGCGCCTAACCTCTGAGTTAGTTAAGAAATTCCCCCACCACATTCTACTAATAATATGAAAACAGTGGTGTTCAAACGTCAGAAGTCTTTGCACATCTGTTCTCAACGGCCATGACTATGAACCGTACAGTAGGACCGACCCCATTCATCATCATCATTATCTTTCAGCGTTAAACAGTAAGACAAGATTCACTGACCGCTGCCTTTCCCCAGAGTTACACGTTTCTATAAAAAGAGTGAATATCCAAGGGAAACAGGGAGTGGACCTACACAGGCGGGAAAAGAGATGATGCTGTAGCCATTAGACGGAACACAGTCTAACTGCACAAACGCACGTGTTTTCAGTCATTCTGATTCGATAAAAAATGACAACACGACTGCCACTGTTCACGATTCACTGCCATATCCTTCAGTGTCTCCAGCCAGCTAGTTGACGAGTCTTTCGGACCCCATCGACGAAGACGTAAGACACCTACCTTATGTAATTTTGCTGTACATTTTTTCATCCCATGTTGCCACATCATCTGTTGGCCTCCACATGCCTTCTTCCATTCACTGGGAGGAACATAAAATAGGGCACAATATGGTAGACGAGTGTTCTCCATACGCAACACGACTCAACCAGCGTAGTCTACTAAGTTTCATACGATGAAACAAGCTGTTCGCAGAAGTGGCACCCAATACCAGATTCCTCACCTCCACATTACTCACCCGGTCACTCCAGCCACTCCTAGCCATAATACTTAGACATCGGTGTTCGAAAAGCCCCTAGCCGACGAACATCTCCGACACACAAACTCCAGGTCTCGCAACCCTATAGCAGAACTGAGCGCACTGCGGTACAGTACGCACGACCTCTCAACTTCAGTGAAATATCAAGCCGGCGCCGCAAGTGCTTCAATCCAGCGTAAGCTGTCCGAGCCTTGGATATACGCATACTTACCTCCACTGCCGAGCTACCATCGTTGGACACGCAGCTACCAAGGTAGTTAAAACCGTCCACAGTCGTTATTTCCTCCCCATCCAGTATCAAGTTCGGCACTGCTGTCGTCCAGTCCTGCAACAGCATTTTACACTTTGAACAAGCAAAGCACATGCCAAACCGATCAACCGATCTCGACAGTCTATCTGGTGCTCATTGTGCATGGTCGGCACACTCGAACAGGCACACGACTTCGTCTGCGTAATCTAGGTCGCATAGCTTCCCTCCACTCCCAAGTTCGACTCCTACACCCTGGAGACCTCCTAAAGCATCTTCCATCACCTCGTCCATGACGAAGTTGAACAAGAATGGAGAGATGGGACACCCTTGTCGAACGCCACTAGCCGTTTCGAATGAACTTGATAGTTCACCGTATACCCTAACGCGACCATGGGTATGCGAGTCAATGCTCGCAACAGGTTTATGATCTTCGTTGGCATGCTCTTCCACCCACCTTAATGCTGCAAAGTTTTCCGGATCTCCAATCGATAACCCAATTTAAAACAATTGGTGTTTTTTTACCCAATTTCCAAAACGTTTCACGAAAGCACTATCAAAAGAGAAGTTGGAAACATACCCAATTTGGTGTGGATGGCCATTTCTTACATCGAAACTTCTAAGCGCAAGTCAAATAAATATGTTGAAGCACAAAAGAGATTACCCGCTCTAGTTCTTGTGGTTTCGTACATTTAATGTGAGAACTTCTCACGAACAACAATGAAAAAACTATCACAGAAATGTGGGAAAATTGCAAGGCTCACTACAACAGCTGCAGCCCATACCGATGTCTAGGGCGGAACAAATACACAACCTAACTTCGATTTCATTCAGTCAATCTGGACTCGATGTTCTTTCTTTGGGCTGGAACTTGAAGGATTCCACGAAAGAAGTTGGATCAGCTACAAAAAATTCAAGTTCAAAACCTTGTACAATCGGCTAAAACACCGACTTCTGTGGACAATGAAGGACGGTTACAAACGAGGCTAGTGGATATCTCGAACTCATAGTTGGCCGCGCCAATGCGACAGCGGTATTGTTTAACTTCAGAATGCTACCAGACGATAAACAAACTAAAGCAAATGACCGAGATGCGGTTTCTCGAACCTGACAAGGACTCTTGTACGGCTATAATGACCAAAGTTGCTTGTAGGTCCAAAATGAATCGCATACTGATGAACAAGAGTAATTTTGCTGTAGACGAAACACCAGATAACAATCATCATACAGAATCTTCACTCTCTCGTAAGTTACAGATTTTGTTGTTGCATGGTTATATCCCCGAGGCCTAGTACAAATATCTCAAACCAATGGGAACCGAAACACCCTATATGAAAGGGTCACCAAAAATTCATAAACCTGGTGTCCCTTTAAAATCAATAATGTGCATACAGGAATCTCTGTATCAAAAACTGGTCCGCTGATTGGTGGATATTTTAGAGCCCATTTGCAAAGTCCTGACGCCTCATTTTGTAAATGACTCCTTGAACTCGCAAATCAACCAGAAAATATTTCCTTGACCTGAAACAAAAAGTGTTTTCCGTCAATATGGATTCTCTTTTTACGAATGTGAGTCTTCATGGAACAGTTGAGTATGTATGCGACTTTATCTCTTCATCAAGCATTTCACATCCCATTCCCGTTGGCTGTTCATGCGAACTTATTGCATAATATTCGATATGATTTCCAAGGTACTACTAACAGACAACTCGACGGCATGGCAATGGGCAGCCCTTTGGGCCCAACACTAGCAGTTTTTTTATCAATGAGGGACGAAGTTGAATGATCGCACCTCCAAACTATTTTTATGCAAACAATTTGTTAACGACATTCTCATTTGTAGTTGTTCGACAAATTTTGTTAATATTTTAAAACCTTTCAATTCTGCTCACCCTAATCATTCAGTTTCTTATGAAGAGGGGGTCAAGAGCTGGCGGTGGCCAAACGGATAAGGGCGTGACTTTTGGGTGTGAAGGTCACGTGTTCCAATCCTCCCACCGCCGGTCAACTTCCCTACTTGGCGACCATCTGTTGGCCGCGGCCCCTTCCTGGAAATTGATGAGCATTGTTATTTCATTAATAAAGGAAGTAAAAGATAGAAGTTATGAAAGTTATTTTAACTTTTTAGACCTCACACTCATTAGGTGATCGAATGGTACCATAATATTCCCATCCACAGAATAGCCACATTGAGCGGTCGGTACATGCATTTCGCAGGTTTTACACTGACTACACAAAATCGAGGCTTTGCACTCTTTACGGCCCCTTCCTGAAGAAGAAGAAAGCTTTCAACGCGCAACACTCATTTGTAATGGTTATCCAGCGTAATTCATTGACATCCATTGTCGACAAAAGCCGAAGGGTGACCCGCTTATAAAGCAATGAAGAAAGCGAATGCATAAGACTGGCCTTCAGGGGTGACCGTATTCTCAATGGTTTGCGTCACAAATTCAATTCAGTTATAAATGGTACGCCCAGCAGAGCTTCAGCTCTTGCAAACCACCCGGATGATCATTCTGAACCAACCTGGATTGAGTCGGATGTAACATTCTGCCTCATATCTCGTGTACCGGTTCACCTGCATTTGCGGCCACATTTACGTCGGCAGAACAGACTTTCACAACGGATGTCAGAACGTGTTCCTAAAGTGTTGGCCAAATCTGAATCACAAAACTCAGTGAACAGGTAACATGGTCGGTACCTAGGGTCATCAATCGCGAAGCCTCTGATAATAACCAAACACCCAGTTGAGCTCATTTCGTGTTTAAACCATTATTGCACAGTACTGATCGGAAGATTTTAGCCTTCGTTAATGCAGTGCTAATCCGATTAAGTAGCCCAGCTCTGTGTACACAAAGGCTATTAACACAGACCCTGCGTGTGCCATGAGAATGACGTCTGCTGTCTGCTGCACAGACTTTAATCTCTATGCCTGTTAAGTTCAGCTTATAACTGAATATTATATAGTCCACAGATTGTTTTACGTAAGTGGTTAAAAAGAGTAATACGAAATATTAACATCCTGCGATATTGACCTTCTTTCTCTACTATGAAATAACCGAATATCATGTGGACTTCACAGATGTTTCATATTGGTAAATCCCAGTCAAACTTTTTATATGCTCAAAGACACTTTATCCTACATGCAACCACCGGATGGGATACAGCTGTATTTTAACGGAACTCATCTCTCGGAAAAAGTCCATTTCTGATGGAGTACTAGATTAGTTCACTTGTTATCGTAATTGGGAGTTCCATTGTAACAGTGGGCCAACTAAACTGATCCCTGAAATTTTCTGCCCAGCACTCCCGAAGGCGCTCCTGAGAATGAAACAGTAAGCTGCCAAATTATTCTAATCACGTGACCTACTCCCAGCTTCTGTGAACCAGCATTCCTAATCGGCTGATAAACGGTAGGATTACTGTTGATATCTGCAACCGTTTTCATTTTCCTACCCACCACTTCTCCCAGTCGTTTTTCAGGCTCCTTCTCGGTTAATATCTCAGCCGCCTGTCCGTCTCACCGGATGTAGGATCTGGAGGACCGGATTTGGGAGTGTCCGAAAGAATAACTGAATTCAAAGATATTCACTGTTTCTGAGCTTCGTAAGACATGAAGTTCTGCGTGGTAATTTTTACTGAGTGCAGGACTCCTTTCATCGGCTCCCGGTCTCTGGGTATTTTTTTGTGATGGTTATCGAGTTGGAAGCTCAGGTTTTAATTGAAATTAGTAATTATCATCCGCAATCAGCGGCGCAGAACTCGTGGTTTTCATGTTGGTATGTTTACAGGCTAGACACAAACAAATACAAACACAGATTAAAACATGATCTGAGGCCACAGATTTGGACGAGAATGATGGGCACACTTCAAACTGAGTCCAACAAGATGAAGGGAAAGGAAGGCGTCACGTAAGCCGATGTCGCTTTTTAATGCAAAAGCTGGTGTGCCTCAGAAACAGCCATTGGTCACCGCTATCGGTGGGCTTGGCGGGAGCAGAAACTGAGTTGTCAACGTGCTGTTCTGCCTTCCTTAAGTAGCCACATTGGCCGTTATAATCACCAGCACCGGCCACAACCTCCGTTGAATGTACATTGTGGAGTAATCAGAATAAATCCCGTAGAACTTGTTTGCTTTGGGAGAGTTCCAGTCAATGGGCGCATTCACAGATTCGGCGATCAAGCAACGATGCTTCAGTCGACTGCTATTGACAAGTACAGAATCGTTTAACCGAACTGTGCACAGACGATGGTTGACTGTCCTGAGCGTACACTAACAGACTGGGTCCCAATCTCAGCGCCATCGCTCGTGATCAGGTCACCTAGAATCCGAAGAGTGAAATGAGAGGAATAAGTTTCTTCGAGGTTTTGAAGAGTAACTGAGGGACTGAAGTTTTGCAGCAGTGTTTCGAGGACGCGGCATGGATCTATTTTAAAAGGTCCGAGAGTTCTAGCTAAGATAGTTTGTTGCTCTATCTCGTTGAGTAAGCAGATGTCGAAGGCAGCCAACTGAAGTGAACACAGGCTTAAGTAATACGTCCAAATTAATTGCTGCCATTTCACAAACGTTACCATGACAGAAATCTTTGGAGCCGCAATTTCTTGAGGTCTCTTGCATGGGTTTCCCTATCGGAAGAGCGGAAGTTGATGAGATCCCCCATAGAAAGGGCGCTGGATGTATTTGGGGATGCAGTACCTTGCGGTTGTCCAGAGCACATGAATTTTTCTTTGGGAACCCTAACGGGGGCTTCTGACTCAAGTCTAAGCAACAAGGCAGGGATACGTTTATCCATCACGGGAGCTTTGAGGAGACATGTTTCTCACTACCCATGCCACTTCAAGCAATGAATAACTCGGTCCTGAATATTCTCCACAACTACCGATGCAGTACGGAATCTATTGCTTATATGATTCATATAGGCTTATGGATGGTCACTACTAGGGTCTCCAGCCGCTAAGAGAGGGAATGATTATGGTTCGCAATCAAAGTCTTCAGTTCTAACGAGAACAGCCGGAAATGGCTGAGTGAAGTATCATTTGTTTCTGCCAGTTCTTATTTCCCACCGAGTATCCAGGAGACTACGCTGCCAGACCTCTACCAATTGGTCTTCCGGGCGTGAGTGAATTTTGGTCTTGAGATAAGCTATTCTTTATAACCTCTTGGGTCACGAAGGCAAGGAAGCTGTCACATCACGTCAAATGTAGTCTCATTGCTGCAACCAAATTTCAGTTGGTCATTTTGGTTGCAATTTGGTCAGCAATAGGTCTTTATTCTTGATAACCGCCCGGAATTTATCCTTTTTGTTCAGATTTCCCCGACCAACGTAACTGAGTCTGTTGTCTGTGTCGTGGCACCTGTTTCAGATAGATTTTCTGGACCCGTGACTACACCAAATGATGCGGATGAATTTATTTCTGACTTTTAATTAGATCACTTCTAGTTTTCTTTGTTCCTGCCATATTTGTTGAATAATCACTTTGTATTGCAATAAAAGCGGAGGACTACGTAGCCATAATTACCACATGATAATTGATTGAGAGTTCACAAATGTGTCATCAAGATGTGCTGAAGTGAGCGGAGGATAACTCCCCGAAAGTCAGACCTAATAATAAAGTGGCTGATGTAGGTTACTGTTCGGCATCCGAATGACTGATGTCCCCGGGATTTGAACATGCGACCCACGACTGTGATTACTCCGAAAGGAAAATGTCTCGCAGAGTTGGACGCACTTGAAAAATCAGTCGATCGAGAAAATTCATCCGTATGCTGGACAATGCAGTGTTGCAAATCTAATAATCAGTACTGTTCACTCGGATTGTAGTAGGTCTACTTTAGAAATTGGATTGGTTCTGATGAAAATTTCATGAGCGATTTAGATAAACCATTTGTCAAAATTTTTATCGGTCTTGTTCCATTTTTCTTTATTCCTGTCGAGACCAAATAAAAAACCCAATGGTGCTTTCCTCCAAAACTCTGTTTTTAGACTCGGAGACTCAATTAGCTGGTCACTGCTGCACAATCAAGAAAACCATCGTGGTAATCAACATAGCCTAACTCCGACGAGCACATTTATCCGACCAAATTGTATGTTCACACCGAAGCTGGATAGTAGCTCGGTCAGTCTAAGACCTTCGCTGTTGACATGACGTTTCACACTGTGTAACTGTGCATCTAACCTCCCCCTTTTGAGTTGATTCCGCAGACCATTGAATTATCGGGCCTAAGCACACATTTGTGGACTTTGTATGCCGTGGCCTTTCACATGTCCTAATTCTTTATACACGTCTATCCATCTGTCTATCTATGTATCCAGTGTTATTCCGTTTTTGTCCATATACTCAACAATCAGATCTGTGGTGGTTCGCCGACTTCTACACGAATATATAGTGCCAACAAGTTCACAGTTGAGAACTCAACTGGTAATTCGACAGAGAAAGCCTACAACCGTTGTTGTGTCAAAACGACAAGTTGACAGACCATTCTAGCTTCATCGATGTGTCCCTTGTCCTATACTCAGACGGTCTCAAACTGCTCCTAGCTACTGACCATCACCATCACTCTCCTCCTCATCCTCCTCAACAAGTTGTTATCACCGCCATCACCACAGATATCGCCAGATTATTGAGGTCATCATCTTGTTCATGCTGTCCGGAAAAGCGCTCATTTACTGGATCATTCATTCGTTCATGGGGCACTATACACGCACAGATATGCTCACATCGAAGTCAAAAGCGGACCACACGCCTCGCCTGTGGCATTGATGAAAAAGTTGATGCTCACTAACAATGAGATGACCGTGTTTAAATTATGCATCCATCACTGAATGAATGAAAAATATGACAACGAAGACTCTAACTGGCACTGTTTCTGTCGTGAGGTTTGCGGTCGTATCTTCGTTGGTTGCTCTTGTTAATGATGGGGCTTTTCGATGCGCCGGTCGGACAACCCAATCGACTGTCTGCAAATCAGAAGCATTTCTATGCGTGTTCTTGCATTGTTCAACTTACTAGTATCAGTAAGGTACCGGTGTTTTCAGTCTGTTGCGTGACGCTTTTGTGCAATCTCATTGTTCACTTGCTATGCCTACGCAATCGGTGAAGGATGATTTGTCTCAGGCGATTGCATGCCGGAATTAAGAATCAGGAATGCTACCATCACCGATTGCTTTGGTGATACAAACAATTGATAATTGCATGGTTGAATGCCACACTGATTTATTGGGTGTTGCTTATTTTCTTCGACTAGCGCATTGGTTCTAGGCGTTACGGGCTGTATCCTTACACCGATACAAAAACGGGAGAAATGATTTTGTGAGGCGCAACCATTATCAAGAGATTTTCGGTGGGAAGTGGAGAGGATATTGAACTAATTCGGTATATATGTTGCGTCTTTTTACAACGTATCTATGATGTACGGTGTTGCCTAACAGCTCAAACGGAAGTGTACAATAAGCAGAAAACATCTCACTAGGCGACCATGAATGGCTTGGCGATCTGTCGGATTCATTCGGCCTTATGCTTCTGCTCTATCCGTCAACTGATCAATTTATTTGTCTATCTGTCTATCAAGCCTCGCCGGTTATGTTGTACTCTCAGTCCACTTATGCGCTTGTGATCGGTGCGTTCAGACTGTTGTATTATTGTCCAAACCTTTGGACTATTTTCCGAGTAGCCCCGGAGATCACATTGAGAAACAACACATTGTGGTGAACAAACTCGTTTTCAGTTAGTCGTAATCTATATCTGAGGCGATATGCATTCGCCTCTACAATCCCCCATTGTGCCCAAAAACAGTTCGTGCAAATATTTAAGCTTCCCTGGCCCACTCACTACCCTCGAAAATCTCTCGAATCCCTTACAGACCCGGGGCAAGAGTGTGAACCCTATCCCGCCCCCTCACCGATATCAAATACGCACAAGCACACACAATAGTAGACACATTCTGACTACTAGAACTGCAACCTATCATCCCCTCTCATATGTAGTAAATCATGTCATGTTACATATTGGCGTGATTGGGAATGACTGAAAACAGGTTTGCTCGTCGCACTTTGAACCATCGCCGATCAGGACCCTCTGCTTATCTTATTCCCAATAAGAAATAGCCACAAACATACGAAAATTGCCTGCAGTTCAAATCGCTAATCAACATCTTTTATGCCACGAAAAATGGCAAAACATGAACACATGCAACCCTCCTATTGATCGCCCAGCGCAGCAGAAGGACGTCATTGACTGAAGTGGACCACAATAGGGAGACAACTGATTAGTTATTGGGGTGGTGTGAAAGATGACCGTTATGTTGTCACTCATTGATGAGTGTGTTGAGTTACTTGTGATCGAAGCTTTGGTTCATGGAAATTGTCATGGACGCACTGTCATGGGGGCTATGTAAACCTGTTATCTGCTAGTGTTAACAAACTACTACCCGTGGGTCGAAAGAATACTGACTAATATCCGCCTGATGACGCATCTCAGGGGGATTTCGACTTCCTGGATCTTGGTGACTGTTTTATAATAAATGTTTCGTGGCCCTCTGTAAGAAAATTAAGTAACCACTATAATAATAATTATTATTATAATAACAAAAAAAGGAGTACCTACTGGGCCGGGGGTGACAATGGATCCAACGGTTGTGTGTGTGGACTCATACTCATTGTCGTGGCCCAAAATCAACCTAACTGCGGTACTATCTCACTGATCGCACTACTTGATAAACTAAACGGAAAGGACACATGAGGAAGTCATTTATCAATTGTGGACCAAATCAGTCAGCAGAGTAATCGATTAGTGTCTGTCACAGAAAGTCAATAAAATTAGTTGATTTTTACCAATAAACGAATGTTTTGTAGCTGCTCAGCTTGGCTTTTATGGGGTCGGGCGATGGCAGCTAGTAGGTGGAATGGAATGAGGATTTACTGAACCGACTAAGAGCAGACGTTAGTGACTGTAACTGCAGAAATCCCGAATTCACCGCGGGCCTCTTCTTTCGTTGTCCTTCCTGTTCGCGATCGGACTCACTGCTTTGCGGTATGTGCCCCTTTTATCATCCCTGTCACACACACACACACTTGCTTTTATACCCTCGCCAAAGGTTTGTTTCTGTAGTCCTTCTCATCTTATGTTTTGACCATATAATGGTTCCATCCGGACATTTTCGGCGATGTTTATTCAACTATTTTCGCGTTTAAAAGTCATAGCGTTTTGCATTCTCATTAGATCGCACTTCCGTACTTCGCCCTATGTGTATGCAGTATGTTGTCTTTCGTGCATTGAATCTACTTTGCAGTTATCTGAAAACTGCCGTTGAGTACATCCTCAAATTATAGTGGCGTGTTGAACACGTTGACTGATTGCACGTCGGATGATGCGTGAGAAGCATTGGATAGGTAAACTGTCTTGTTTTGTTGTTGTTTGTGCTGATGGTGGTCCCGGCAGAGTCGATTTTGGTTGTGATTATGGGCGATATCACTGGTATTTTTATAATTTGTCTTGGCAACCTTTAATGAGAAATTGATCACATCAAAATACAAATCCAACTCCGTGTCTCGACGAGGGTACACGCAGAAGAAATAGTGGATGTTGCAGTAGCTATACTATCACCGTTATCATTCCGTGAATAATTATGGCTTCATCAATCATTCCTTTGTGATAGCCACACCCACTTAGCGTGAGACAGTAAAATTACAAGTGTTTTGTTTATTCGGGCTTTACCAATCCTCTTTTGTCGAGTTAACCGAACGATAATCGAAGAATCACTGTCTCACTTCTTTTGCCAGATCCAACCACATATTCCCGATCGATTAATACTTAATGGTTTGGGGATAACCGCTTAAGACTAGTCGGTATTTCTCAGTAGTTCTTAGAGCATACAGTACTCCGCACATCTTTTCATCCTTTTTCGTGTCCCTTTGCAATTAACATCCAACTAGACCTTGTCAGTGGTGGATTTATTAAAGCCCATCCTTTAGAATGTGTCGGGAACTATCTCGAAAGTCTTTTTTATACTTATAGAACGATCGTGGGCGTAACTTAAACCTTGAACAAAACTGGCTGATTTTATTGCTTTACAGTAACACTTCTTGGGGCTGGTTAGCTCTAGTCGGTTCAACTAAAGCATAACTTAAAAATCGTTTGTTATCCTAATATTGTCAGCTGGTTGACTGAATAAATTCTCTTATGGTTACATTTCGTGGACTTTTGGTTGTCCACTTTTTTCTTATTAAACAGCTCCTCTGTTGCTCCCGTGCTATGTACGTGAAATAGAGCTCTTCGATGGAATTCACACACGGCAGACAAAGAAACCAAAAATGAAACAAACCCCAATTAACGGACCAAGAAGCATCAAAAAGGGCTAATCTAACGAACAAAGTTTAACGGGAAAGCATTATGCCAACTGACAAATTTGGTCAACCCACAACGATTGATTAATGCAGAAAGTATTCCTTCAGCCATATTGTTGGAGTAGACTGTTTTTGGGCTTTCCGGTTTTTCGGCTGTCCGAATCCGTCTGTGGAGGTAGCTTCATTCTGCCAATCCAAGTGAGAGCTGAAATCTCGACTTAGACCTAATGGATGTACCGTGGTGGTTATGGTCTGATGTTCATTCCGAATAATTGGCTGTACAATAGTGAATAGTTTTTAAAAGTTTTCTTTTGTGGCAATCTGAACCTTCGTTCACCATGCACGATCGATTTTCTGAAATGAGAACTTTTCAAGCCCATCCGGTAACGTACCGACGAATCGCGGTCCATTCGGCCATGGTTCATTTTACAACTATTTTTCGGTGAGACTTTCCGGTTTTTCCGCTCGTTTGGATCACAGAAAGCGAAGGAATAGGCACACCACTAGCAATTGTTTAAATGACACACTTCCAATGTTCACGATGCACATCTGTCTGCTTTGCGTTCGTCTATCCGTACAAAAATACAAACACACACACAGACTGAATTGTAATATTCAAAATGGTCTGATAAATTTAAGCGATAGTTTCAGAAAGTGTCACAAAGGATCAGTGCCACTCGCCTGATCCTATCGCTGTTACTTGTTCATCTACGGAATTTGATGGTAATTTGGATACACGTCTTCAGACACGATTGTGCTGCCGAGCATGGTCCAATGCGGGACCGAAAACCACTGATTTTGAGAGCCTATCTTTTCGAATACGATTTCCGTTTCTCATTCTTCCTGTTAGCCTGTGCTCGCGATTCCGGTGAAACGAGATACTGCAACAGTCATTGTTTTGAATAGGTGTTTAACAAGAAGGAAGAACAAATTCTTTAAAATTCGTTGTTGAAATCTCGATTGTTTGCATAATCATAGCAACATTTGTGGCCTAATTTACATCAAAAGTATAATCGGAGTGAATATAGTCACACATGCATGCACGTGTGCGTTACGAAAATCACACTCATGCGTACCTAATGTGTTCACCGTACTCATGCGTTGCCGTTGTCTTTTCCCGTGGACGTTGAACACTTGATTGTCATGGTGGTGTTTGTTGTCATGCCAAATCATGGTAAATCGTGTTGTCAACTTGTCGCATTATGCATGTGATAGTCTGGCACACTCACTTACATTCGTCGTGGGACGATATCACAACCAACACAAACGCACCCATGCACGTCCTAGTTCGCACTCACAGACAGATTTATAAGGTTTGCCGTCAAATTTCAATGTTGTTTAACCGCATGCGGAGATAAGTCCTCGGCCTCGATTATCCGGTTGCCCGAGGCGCCCGTTTGCGTGTGGGTGCGAGTGAATTCGGGTCGGTCTGCAGACATGTGAACTCGAAGCTGCCAACATGAAATTGGGCATCGTTTTTAGGCTACTTGGGCGGTCCTGGACCCGACATTGAAGTGGCCCTGCCAAATGACTTTCATGGGTAGCTCCACGTACATGTGGCTCCTGTGAGCTCGTTAGATCATTCAGTATTAATTCTTTCAGCTTCATCTCATTTATTGTACCGCATACCGTAGCTTCGACAATTCTGCGCTACGTCTGTGATTTTCTCATGGAGTGCTGAATCTACGTTAGTTCCACTGCACATTGATGATTTCCCTAGGAATGAATTAAAAACGATCGGAAAATTAGCATGTAAGGTAACAGACTCGACATTTCACACACGGTGGTCGGGCAAGTGATCTTCGCGAATGTATTCCTAGGTAACTGATTAAAGAACACCCCAGGTGAACGATAAAGACGACAGGTGATATGCGTGCTTACAAACTGTAAACCCTTTAAGGTAATTGGTGAAACGCACCAAGTGTTTTTTCCTGATTTGAGATGCTCTTTTGTTTGTTAAAATAGGCGGTATCCGAAGCTTAAATGTGTAACTGAACTACACAGCATTTTCCCAGGTGGATTCCGCATAAACACACCCAACTTGAGTAATTAGAAAGACACGTGACAATGTTAATAAACCGTATACACCGAATGCTCATCTGTTTAGTCCCTTACTAAATGTAATAGAATTACGAAAGTTAAAAATTCACTGCCCACGTGTTTGAATCCCACCAACTAAGTTTCAGTTTGAGAGCTGTTTTTGACTTATCAGAGAGGCCCGAACAATTAAAGATTTGGAACATCCCCAGGAAAATCATGCAGATATTTTACTTGCGGAAACGCATGCCAAGTCCAAAGGTCACTCTGCGGGTACTCTTCATAATAGACAATGTGCTGTTATGCCAACAAGGCCCTGGATTCAGAAGCCAAATCGAACAAGTCAAATCAACACGGCGAATCTGGAATGCAACCAGTATGACTACGGCTGAATGAGTCCAGCGAACCCGGTTTACGCGCGGCTAGCCGACATTTTGGTCAACGGGATCAATGCGGGCACTAAAACAATCTGCCTAGACTATGTTCAAGGGTTTATCACTCAGAATTGTCTGACTGGGCCCATATGAGCAATTTCCACTTGGTTCAGCTTGTTACCATGCTGAGGCAGTATGATACCAACGACAAAGAACTCGATAGGATTATGGCCACTGCTGTCAGTTGTATTTTTCCTAATCAGGCTTTTGGAAACAGTAATCTTGTTTACTCGGATCACTCAGCGGGCAAGTTCATCCAGTAAACAGGTAACAGAAGGCCAAGTTTAATGTGTTTCTGCTTTTCTTTTGACCCCGATTAGATGCATTTATATGAATGCGTTTTGTAATGCATTGTTAAATCAACGAGTATAGAACTGGTAGGTACTCAATTAGATTGCCAATTTTCATTCTACGTATAAGCATTATGGTTTCTGCTCTTTTTCTCCATTCGTCGTGAATCAATTTCTGCCTTCCAGAAGAACTCAAAACTACTTTGAAAGATTTATTAGTTCAACAGAGGAAAATTAGCCGGTGTAAAACGTGAGTTTTATCCAAGCAGCCGTAAACGTCAATATTTTTCGGTCCATTTTTATTGTGCAGGAAAGAGTGTTGTGAGTTGTTGTACGAAACTGCTTTGTCTTCGTTTTGGTATCACGGGCAGGACACACGTGTTCTGGTAGAATAAAAGATGGACGACTGCTCACTGAAGTCTGGCACCAAATCCGATCGATCAGATTTGATACAGGCAGACAAACGGCTCCTCTAACCACTTGGTTGAAATCCGTAAAGCGAAAAATGCGGATAGCTTGATTGCTCATGAATCGCTGGGAAGGAAATTTCATAAGGTCTGCTTTGCATCGCTTTTGCAACAAAATGGGATTCTTTTTCCGTGGATTTTTGGAATGTTATGTAATAACGTTAGTAAACATGAGTTAGCGTTTAGTCCCAGGAAAAAGCCGCGTAACTCAGTACTCATCGACTGTTACCATATTGGTACTGAAAGCAAGATGAAACCACCAATCTCAGTTTCTGTACCTTTCTCCTCGGGCTAATGCAATTTCCAGTATACATATAAGAATACGTTATTCCTGATGAATGAGTATGCTTTATCTTATCCTATCTCTATACGTAGCTGTGTCCCCCCTTTCGAACGAGAAGCGCGATATCCTTCAAAATTTTTTAGTAGCCATCAAATGGCGATCTGGGTTGATTTTGTTTGATTTCGATTCCGAAAAAGCCGACTGCTTGATCACGGTACAAGTCCGTTGCAGAAATTTGGGGCAAATGGGAAGGCAGCAGGCGTGGAAATAACCCACAATTGTCAATCGAATGATTCCCATTCCTTTGGATAATTTTGCTGTACCGTATACCGCATAACTGATAACGGCCAAGCTACAGATCCCAGTAGTCGGAATTTCCCAACATCCACAGCTGTCGGCAGGTTTCTTCCACACCAACAGTGTTCTAGTCAGAGAGCTGCTTCACTATAATTAATCTGGAAGCATATATATATAAGCGGTTGCACCATCAGAAATGGCAAACCACGACTGATTGCAATGTATGTTTATTTTCTTGGGTAGAACACTGTTGTACTTTTTAAGATCAAGATAAACTTTTTTGTTGTTCCGCGTGCGGATGGATGAATAAAATTTTCCCCGTGGCACAGGACTAGTTTCACGATTATTGTCATTCATCAGACAATGTGTACCCGGTACACTTCCGTCCAACCATCCAGTACTTGTTCACTCCTTCGTTGGTTTCTCACTAGAACCTCATCACAATAATTTGGGATGTGAATGGACGGTAAGTCCATTTAAGAATCACATGGTGATTCGTCGGAGGTTTTCCGTCCGTCAAATTAAGTTTACCGACACTAAGAGATCTGGCATTGTATCCTGCTTCTGAAGGTTCGTCTTACCTAACTGACGAAAATCCCCGACGAATCATCGTGGGGTTCCTAAATCGACTTACCGCCCATTCGTGCTTCCGATGATTCGAACGAGGTTATGATGTTAGAATGATTTTCATTTCATCATGCCTATATGATGTTGTTGATTAAATCAACTTTTTTACAAATTAGTACATTTTTTCGTCACTCTTCTAGTTCGGGATCTTTTAAAATTTCCGTTGACGGTGATTTACCACACCAGATTCCTAACTAAACGAGCCCGTGATTTCTGACTAGTAGATGCTGGTTGAGTCCCAGGGTAATCCTGCTCGGGAGCCAAACTGTATTGGATGCTGTGTTCACGTGATCGTTGTTTCATAAGTGAAATTTTCGAACGCCCCTCAGTGTGGCTTCATGGCTCAGGAGGTAGATTGCCAGTCTGCGGGTTTCGTCCATGCATGGGTTCGAAGCCCACCGAGATCGGAGACATTTCACAGTTGCATTAGTTTTACATTTGTCAAAACCTACTAGAAACCAAATTTTAATCATTAACCAGTAAAGCGAATTCGCTTAATCTCGCTTCACTTCCACTTTTAACCAGTTATCTCTTATGAGCGAATAACCAAGGTTCATCGGTATCGAAATTCATGAAGAATCCTAAGTATGATGGGCCTAGTAGCAACCCTGGGGTCATTCGGCTTCTGATTGAGTTTGCAAATTCAACTCATGCCATCTGTCGGTTAACAAGAAGTTCGTGTTTCCAGACACGGTGGATGGTCGATCCTTTTCACGTCTTTTATGTTTGTTTACATTCTGACGCGCCCGGCGCAATTATTCCTCGCTCTCAGAACTACTTGGCCTAATCTAAACACTACGAAAATTATGGATGCGACTTACTGAGTTCCATGGCAAGGCAAAGATCCAGGCGATCAACAGATTCGCTTTCTGTGTATCTATATCTGCCTCTTTCCTGGCCATCGAATGAGATTTGATTTGCTCACATGACTAATGATACAGCTTGTTTTGGCAAGTTATTTTAGGACTACATTGAAGTAAATGTCATCTGCTCCGGGCCAACTTCAAGATTGGTTTTCTATATAAGACGACGTCTTTTTTGCACTTTCTGAAGCACGAAGCATCAAGCCACATCTATCTGAGCTGTCAGGAAAGCGACTGTGGCGTTTGTTTACCCGCTGTCATTGGTGTAATACTATGGTTCACCAGAGGTACTCTTTCACAGATTTGCCTAACTAGATCAGCCGTATTTTAGTTTGGTTTCTACGACAAGCAGGCCACAGTCAGCCGGCAGTCGTCAACGCGTTTTGGGACCTCTTAGAATGCTGTGATCATTTGGGCAAATGGTGTGAAGTTCTAGGAGAGCGATGGCATCGTCTTGACGCAGTACGCCCCACAAATCCCGTTCGGATTGGCTACTTCTTCCGTCAAGTCTGTGCAATGTTCAAATCCATAGAAGCCCGTTTGATAGGTCTCAAGTATCGAGTATAAAAAATAGAAGATACCAAAAGAACAAGTCTGGTAAGGGGCGCCAGTAAAGACATGGTTTGGCAGCCAAGCAGAGGCTGTTAAGGTAAACGGCAAACGACCAGAGCGTGTTCATTCCTGTCATTTTTTTAAGCATTTTTCTTTCAGTTCACTGATTTGACTGTCCGTATCGTCGGTCGGGTCGGTAACGGTTACAATTACAAGCCAGTAGTTATGGGTGACACACAATTAAGTGTTCTGTTGTTATGGTGACCTATGTTGTTTTACATCTCAGTTCCTGATACCAGGACAAGTCCAAGTGGTGACGAATAGAAAATTAAAAAATCGAATCAGCAAGATAGGGGAGAAAATCAGCAAACAAAAGGTCGGTGAAAGAGTGACCAACTTGTCATAATGCGCACAGAAGTAGGCGTTTCGTCTTCGGTTGAGTCATCCATGTTCGTGTGTGTATGTGTGTATGGGTTAGTCACTGACTCTGTGGTCATGTATCGCTTTCACCATTCTGTGCCGGTTGGTGTTAGTCAGTCCGTGTCTGATGGTCAGGTGCGATTGTGTGCCAATGGAATTGTGTGAATCTAAGCCTAAACCACAAGCCACATTTGCTGATCCGTCTGACGTACTAGTGGTACGCGTTTAGAGCCACATAACTGAAATTCGACTATCTCATGAAATTCAGTGGATAGTTTTCCACTGTTCCAACGTCGGAATGAGCAGTTTTGGTACAATTGATGACATGCAGCCTTTTTGTCCTGAAAGTCATTGAAAACGACAGGGAATAAATCTCTACTACTCCTACTACTACTACTACTACTACTACTACTACTACTACTACTACTACTACTACTACTACTACTACTACTACTACTACTACTGCTACTACTACAAATAAATGACAACGACGAAAAAGAAGGAAGGGAAGAAGACCGGCGTTGGCCAAGTGGATAAGGTCCTGGCGTTTCGACGTGAAAGTCGCGGGTTCGCACCCTTCCAGCGCCGGTCGACTTCCTCACTTGGCAGTACTTTGTTGGTAGCGGCTTCCGTCCTGAAAAATGATGTGCGCTGTTACTTCATTAATAAAGAAAGTAAGAGACAAAAGAAATAAAAGCGAACGCCCATACTCGAAATGGATCTAATTTGTCGTGTTTTCCTGGGTTCATGAAATAATGACAGGGAATAAGCCTGATAGAACACTGCTGTAGAGAACCAGACCGAAGTTTGTTGCACCTCATTGTAGCCAGTGATTGTGATGCTTGGTGCTGATGACCACTAAGCTGTTAAGAACTAGCCCGGGTAGAGTAGGCAGTAAAGTGTTCCGTTTCGGACTGGCCATCTCAAACCAAGGGTCTAGTTAGGGTTCAGTGAGTCTGCAATACTAATAATCCTGTTGATCCTGATTAAAAAGTTCAACAAATTTTGTAGATAACTTCTGTTTTGTTTAGTGGTGGGATGATTATTAACGTTCGGCAGGATGAATCATGTACTATTTGAAGTGAAATCAATGAAGACAACGAAAAAGCACTACTGTCAATGTCATTAGTATTATTACTAATAAGGCTATTGCTAATAGTACTGCTACTAAGAAGGTTATTGCTACTATCATGACTACTAATATCATTACCACTGTCACCGCTGCGGTTATTACTGATGCTATTGCTACTGCTGCCGATATATATTAATTTTTCTGCATGTTTGCACATATCGATTGTATTAATTAGACCTCATAACAAGCTTCATCCAACTTTTTCCTTGCTGATCTACAACGAAACCGAACAACAAATGGGTTTTTAAATAATGCCTTTTGGAATTTTATTTCGTTTTGTACTTTCTTTATTAATGAAAAACGAGGTATATCATTTTCCGGTAGAGAGTCACTGTGAACTGTGGGATGCCAAGCAAGGAAGCTGACCCATGGTGGAAGGATTCTAACCCGCAGCTTTCACGATCGAAACATGGTGATATTGGCAGGTTAACGATTGCCAGCAAAATACATTCACTAAATAATCATCTAGATCGCGAATAATTATATGGACTCCTAGCATCGAGATCGTTATCAATTCCCTTGCAGTGCGGTGGATTGATCGACTGACTTGCTAAATGACTGCCTGCCCATTAAAATAATTTCGCACTGAAACAAATGATCCAATATTTGATTACTTTTATACAGGCGTGCATTTGTAAGTAATGTGACTTTTTGTTCTTCTGATGAATGATTTATTTTAGTTCAATGTGCATCCAACCGAAATTTGAACTGCTTCCTCGAGTGCCAGACAAAACTCCGGGGCCAGTGACACAATAGCGAAATTAATTATTGTTTACGAAACTTCTGTTAGCGCGTGCAGTAACGTGTACTGCTATTGCTCTTGCAAACTCTGATCCAAGTTATGCCCACCCGGGGTGTATGCGAATAGGATTATTTCTGTCTCCCCAGTCGACGGTCTCCAAGACTCAAATGTGCTTCCCCACCCTTATCTGCCCACACTCTTTGCTCCAGTCAGCAAGTAGCAGTTGTCGAGTAAAATGAGATTTGCTTAGCAATGATCATCGTTATCATGATCATTTAGATCATTACAACTACCACAGATGTGACATTTTGTAAAGATGTAGTCGAAATATTTTTCTCGCCGTGACGCACAACGAGCCGTCTGGCTCGCTTGACATATGTGCTCGAATATCTTAGGCAGCACGTCATATGTCACCTAACTGCTCTATCCGGGCGAGTGGAGTTCGAGAAGAGAAAAAAAACCTATTCAGACGCACACACTGGGTTTTCAGACCATCAAGAGAAGGAAACGTGGAGTGTGGTCCAAATATGAATGGAGCTACGTTGGCGTTCGTTCGTAAGTCCGTTCATTTTCTCCAGCGGGATGAAAATAGCTAAAGCACGTAGTCTATTGCCCTAATCTAGTACAGAGGAGCACGCGAAGAAACGGACAGATTGTCCTAGTTGAATAACGGATGTCACGATAAAGATGTGGCATCGGAGGGAAATGGCGACGGCAACTAAATGGGGAGTGGTGGAAGTGACGAGAGCTCTGATTGTGGTCGACGCAAGCGCACAATTTTTCTGAGTTATTTATGAGCACGGCTGCTCGAAAAGGATGAGTTGGCAATAACGGAAGATTACCACTACTAACATTATTACTAATTAATAACACATTATGTTCAGTAAACCGCAGACAAAATGAACCATTCATTTGGTAGGCACACAACTGATGTTGTGTATGCATGTGTGTGTGTGTGTGTGTGTGTGTGCGCACGACTTAATAACCACTTCTCTCAAGACGTTGACGGTCGGGAAAAACCACCTTCAAATGATTTGTGTTGCTCGAATTATTCTCATTTTTAATGCAAGCCACAACATCACGTATATAAAAAGACAATAAAACGATGTTCTCTAGCATTTAACTTCTGTCATTTATATACATAGGCAGTTAATTATTTTGTGTAACAGAAATCATGCACCCTCTCCTTTGATCTTATTTTTATAGTGAAAATTTGTTTCGCCCTGTCGACTGAAGCTTGATCTCAATAATCCACATTGTGTATGAATGAGTAAATACCGCAGTTGGATAGACCTATCGCACATGTTACTGGTCTTGTCCAACTCGCAGTCACCACCGGGTAGGACTACTGCTTGTCTCCGACGGTGATTAATATGGTGAGAGAGCATTAGATATGCTTTTTTTTATCCCACCTACCAGGCATGACTGTAGCGACAGGAACATGTTCCATGGACCATAGGGTCCATTATACCGGAGGAGGCAGACAACCTGGGTGTGGGAAAGAACCGCAAAATATTTCAGTAGGTCATGTATAAAAACGAGCCTGGAGATAACAAATCACCTTCTCACTAATACATCTGATCCAAATTTGTTGGCGCTAATTGGAATTGCAGTAAGTTATTTATAAAGGGATTTTTTAACGATGCCAACATAACACTGTATGAAGTATTAGAAAACTGAGAGTGTACAGGTCTGATAGGTGCAGACGAAAGTGACAGCCGCTATAACATGTGACTAACAATTTTGATTTCTTGAAAATGTAAAAACGAGTTTCTTGTCAGTGGAGGTGAAAATTAATTGACGTGAGATTCATGTTCGCAAAAGGATTGATCCACACGACGTGTGATACATGGATCATATCGCGTATCACACCAGGGCGTGACAGGTGACCGTTGGTTTAGAGGACGAGTCAGGTGCAAAACAAAAACTGCGATGCGAGAATAAGAGACTTCGTCATCTTTCAGTCATGAAAGATCAGGGCACAAGCAAGAAAACCTGTGGAGAGGGTGACACAGGCGATATTGAAATGAATCGAACGAAACCAAGGGATCAGAAGAAGCAACAGGGGTCATCAAAATAGAGCACAAACGCATTTCACAATGTCCCAAAAACAGTATTATTTAGAAGTGCACATTTGAACATTTCGAGATGGGCCCCGAAAATTGCAAATACACTTTAATTAGCGAAATGATGACCCTTCAACTGGATAAATGGAATCGAGAAAGAAAGGAAGCACAGTGGTTTGGCCTCAACCCAATACTCCGTGTAACGAGATGTCTACGCGGTTTGTCGCGCCTACACTACTTTTTTCAGTAGGCAGTATTGCCACATCCGAACTGGCGTGTATGGGGGGAGAGAGCGGAATTGGCTGCTTTTGATGCAAGCTTGTCATCAGACCGCTCCCATTCAAAAACACTTTTTACCTCTTCAGTAACGACAGCTACTATGCGCAAAACCTAAGTCAAATCAAGTCAAGTACACGCTGTATGCATCCGAGGGATGATGTTTACCGACTGCCTTATATATATATATATATATATATACTGCAAACTGCAGTAATTTGCTAACAAGAAGTCCGATGCTTTCTGCAATTAACCCAACTTTCTGTCTTTCTAATTCCATCACTAGTGATCAGTACGTTAATTTCAGTAAGGGGTTAGCAGTCAATCAATGATCTTCAAGTGTGGATCCACACAGGGAGGATTCGAACCAGCAACCTTTACTTTGAAATTCACAAACAAATTATAAATGACGAATTAATTTGTACGCATTAAATTTTACTCGCACGCTTTGTGTTTGCGATCATTTTTAAATCTTTTCTTCCACTTAATTGATCACTAGTCACTTGACAGTTTAACTAAATACGCCATCGATCGATCGACCGTGAATGAACTTGTGAGTATTGGCTTTTCAACTTCTGAACATGCATATTTGTCGCGATAGCGGTCCTTCAGACGACAAAGAGTGCATCTTTCACCAATTTTGTTCGCGTCCATGGGAGGTCATAATTACCGGCTGTTAATCTGAATGTCATAGTAGAGTCTCAAGTGATTTACTTTTTTAATTCTAACGCTTTAAAAAGCAGACTTTGGGTTGCGGTGTCATTTCCAGCTTACTCTTACTTCACCACACATGCAATGATAAGCGGGATTTTCACATTCTAAGAGAAATCTTCTAAGCATCCATTTTTGCAATCGCGGAAGCTGTCTTCTTTTTTGGATGACCAAAATAATGCCACTAATCTGCCTCTGCCTTTTTCTCTTGCTTTTAATCTATCCTTACTCACAATCAGTTCTATCGTATTTACGCATTATCCTGCTTGGTACCAAATGACAAAATCCTGCTAGGGAAGCTGAAAACATTGATCATCATTAAGTGCGAACATGACACAAGGTGCAGATTACCAGACGGTATTTGCTCGTTCGCTCCCATACATAGAGACGCACACTGACCATTCGTATGCCCAGGCAATAATTGGCCGGTACTTAAAAGCAGTCAAGAGATAAATCGTCTGTCGCATAATCAAGCAACCCGGATGGACATAAAAGCACTAGGCCCGAAGCTTCCAACCAGTTATTGAGTACATGTCATATGTACGTGAATAATGTGACTCCGACCATCGTTTCACGTTTTTGCTCCTATGCCTTATTTTGTCTGTTTGTTCATATGTTTACTGGTTAGGTTGATTGTTGGTAAAACGTAGAAAGTCAAGTTGGTCATTTCGCCACTCTTGGCTGTGCTTGTACATCTCGTTCGCCCGTTTTGATGCACGTTAATTTCACTCTCGCTACATATAACCAGCCACTGGCATTTTGTTGTTGATGTTGGTTTGGGTGTTGTTGTTGTTGTTGTTGTTGTCGTTGTCGTTGTCACCTTCACAATGTGTCGCCTGAGGAACGACTGATGGTAGTCACTCAAACATCCATTTCCTAATGCACTGATAACAATCTTCACGAGCATTTGCATCTTTTATTCTCAAAGGTATAAGTCTCAAGTGTACACTGAACACTCCCCTAGTCCAAGGTCACTTAAGGTGTCACGTTTGCCACCCCTCGTTCTCACTTACTTATTCACGTTCATTGAACAGTTTTGCGTCTGCCCACGTGCAGACAGGCGGTCCCATCATAATGTGAAACGCAGTCGCCATCGTTCCTCTTCTAGGGACCCGAGGACACAATGTCTGACAAGCGTAGAGAAAGCAGTACATGTGTATGAATGTTAGTGTGCACAAATGCTTCTGAGAAATAGATAGCCCCCCTGTTAAACGGGTTTCGATAGGCGTGGGATAACGAAACTATCACAAGACAGTGGTCGTTCCAAACTGCAAAGGAATGACGATAAAAAAGAAACTCCCGTGAGAAGAATGTTGTAAATTGCCCCAGAAGTTGTTTGATGTCAGAAAATACTTTTCGTCAACCTTTCAAATCCTTCAACAGTCATTCAAATTGTTTTTCGGAACGAAAACTGTTACCAAATTACAGGTTCTTGCGCAAGCCGTGCACAGGTAAGATCCACATTCACTAAGTGGAAGTGCATCGGATTAAATTGTCCGCAGTTAATGAGTAAATTTTTCAATAATGCAGTACGAAAAGCGCGGTATCAAAATCAACGTTCATATGCCAGCGTACGATTCATCGGTCCTGATTCGGACAAATTCTACTCTCAGGTTGCTGTTAATTGCGTAGCTTGGTTGTGATTTACTTTTATGACCTATTGTCAAAATAAGGAATAAATTGATCTGATCTCTACGAAATACCAGGATTTCGGTTTCACGATGTCTCGTTCCCGGAATTAACACAGATGGTGAATTCAGCCTTATTTTTCACAATTGCCGGATGATTCATGTCCGAAATTCAAGGCTATCGAGGAATGAATAGGAAAAGTGCTTCTCGCTTAGTCCAGGGCCCAGAGAATGAGTCTAATATCAATAGACCTACATATTAAGGGAAACGTGATAGAGAACGGAGAATGACTTTCAGTGTACCGTACGCATTCTCTTACAGGCCGTGACTTCATGATCGTTTACTGCTTCAAGTAAGAATATGAAACAAGTTTGAGTTGAAAGGGGATCTGTTTTCCCGTAGTAAAGAGTATACTCAACGGTGATGGGGTTGTCCTAAGAACTTCATTTTGGGCAACCCGGTCATAACGTTCATAGGATCGACTGACATAAAGCTTCAAGGGTCCCGCCTAATCGACTAGAATTTCCCTAATGTAGGCTCCTCACCACGGCATAGCTAGTCGAAATTTGTCTTGTGCTTCATCACTCACTGTCTTTATTAATTAAACAATAATGTGAGTCGTTTTCGGAACTAGGATTGCAGCGAGCGCATGGATGCTAGGTGAGAATGTTGACCAGCTGTGGGGGACTCGAACCCCCGTGCCTACAGTTTAAGATGCCGTGATGCTGCCCGCTTGATCACCGCTGGTTTAGCAAGTAGCAACCTTCAACACAATAGTTTAAGACTTCATATATATATATATATATCTATATATATATATATATATACATATATATATATATATGGCCAAATGCCACACTCACTGGCATTCTTCTACTCGAAATATTCGATTCATGGACAGTTTGGTGCAAGGTTACTGGCTGCGAAATCCTAACTGATTGACTGAGGACAGAAAACACAGGAAAAGTCAGTAAAGAAGGAAAACTGAAATAATCGTTCATTGGTGTATATAGGCCTCTTGTCCTCGATATTGTTTTTGATAGCTGAGGTTGAAAATTTACCACTTCACTATGCATATCTGCCTGCCCTTTGGACTATGCTTTTTACCCAAAGGCGTAAGGTTTTTCTGTCTAACCCTACATTCTGGTAGTGTTAGAGGAGTTTTAGATAATTTTTATGAAATTCACGCCGCTGACTTCAGTTCTGAGCCACATCTCTGAGAGTCTCCAATCAACAACAGCCCCCAACTCTTGGGCCTCAAGCAGAAATTGGGGCGCCGCCAGCTGAGGCCAAAATCGAAGCTAACTTCTTCATGCCTCAAGGCCAAGTTACAGTGTGGTCGCCACGTCGCCTCCTCTAACCTCTTCCAGCAAGCTGAAAAAAAGAACACGAAAAGGTATATCGTGGGGGGATCAGTGAGGGCGGTTTAAAGTGATTGCCTCAGTCAGAGGACGATCTCTTGTACCCAACATAACGACGTCATTGCTCACCCGATGTTTCCACCAGACGCGAACAATGCTTCAGGAACACCGGTCGTCGAACACAGAAGGTGGCTGGGTATCCTGCACACGCAGAATCCAAGACTCGCAACCATAAAGCAGGACAACACGAAATTTGGCATCATACACCCCTCCCCCTTGGAGAGAAAGGCAGATGTCATGGCGGTGCCAAAAGCGTCGCAGGTTCACGAAAGCTGCTCTTACCTTCGCAATTCACGATATGATTCCCTACTCAACACCTCCGCTAGGTGCAGTCAGACTCATCAGGTACTTAGCGACACTGATTGTATCCAACCGATCATCAAAATTGGGGAGTACAAGCACAGGTTCCTGCCATCCTTGAAGAATTTCTAAGCACATACTATAGCAAGAGACCTCAATCGCTAAGTGGTTCAGCGCAACTTGACTGGTCTGCGCTCTTTCATTCAGGACGGCAACGTCATCGGTGTACTCTAAATTAAACCTTTCCTGGAAGGAGTTCAACTCAACCGTCCAACAGACCAAATAAAGCATCTTGCAGAGCATCCTCTATGACAGAGATGAAAATAAATCGGGATACACGGTAGCTCTGCTGTGTACCACGGGAGACACCGAAAGCTGGACACAAATCCTAACCCGACCTGCGGTATGACGGTACAGCTTTCTGAGGGCCGGCATACACCTCTCAGGTACTCCACTCTTCAACAAACCGTAATAGTTCAGACATACCGTCGGAATCGAGGGCTGTATGCATGTCCCCCGAATGCAGTGACAGCTGGCCATTGGAAACTGAAACTGTGTTCTTATGAATGACCACTTAGAAACCCGGTCTGCTAATCCAGAATTTTGTTTTGTGCAACATGTGAAGCATGACAGACTCTAGCGGCTTTGACGCTATCCGGATTAGGCTGATACTCCTACGATTAACTCATCCACTCATAAACTCTTTGTATTTACGGGGACGGCAGTCGACTCCTTTCCCCACAAAAAGAGGTTTTCCCAGATTATCTAACCGGGGAGAAAAAAATTGAAGTTCTCTGACACTTTTCGTTCCTCCATATTTGAATAGAACTGGGAAAAAGCCATCGGAGCCCGCCGCTTCATAACGTCCTAAGACTTGGATTTTCTCGCAGATCTCTGTCTCAGAAAGGAGGGACCGAAGCTGAGGGACAACCAAACTCTGCGCTGATGTGTCCGCCCAGCGTATAAGGCATTGTTGCCTTGTACATCTTCATTATTTGTTTTTACTCCTCCCTGGAGTTCTTCCACGGTCTGAAACAAAAGCATCTCGATCTTGTCATCGATAAACGTCGAACGTAATCTGAACGTTGCAGTCGACCTGGTGAAAAAAAACACTTGGAGGTCTGGCTATAAAATAAATAATTTGCATGGGTCTGACGAATTTTCCAAGTGTCTGATGTCACTTACCAATCTCCACAAAGTTTACAATTTCGAACTTGTTGCTCTCGCATGTCGATCTAACGGGTGAATCAAGAACGAACAATAAGTCAACTCAGAACTTAACTTCTTGGGTAGAAAACACTAAGGGTGCCCATCCATTCTGATCCCTGTTTGTGATTTCATAACTGTCTTTCCAAAGCGAATCGGAGTGTACAGTACGTTTCTGTTCTACGTCGCATATGTGTAGGATGAAATTTTACTACCATCCTGGTGCCTTGACTGACTTGATCTAACCTGTTCAATAGTGCATCATTATGCTTAGGGTTACAATATAGCGGTGTACTGAGATGCGACAAATCGTGTGTGCCTTCATACCATCCCGACGGATGTGGCTAGTTTAATCAACGAATTAGATCCAATTTACATTTGCGCAAAACAAGCAAGGAAATTTGAGTATTACAATAAATCTGTGCAGTCAGCCTGCGGAAAAACCGAAAGCGGCGGCGGTAAAATCTAATGAGATTTCTCGGGCGTCACCACTTACCTATCACTAATGGCACCTCGTCGGTCAAGAAAACGCAGATACCAGTCTCCCGGTGTGGTTTTAAATCAATTGAACACAATGTGAAATCCTCAGTGTTCAGACAAATATGAAAAACAATGCTATTCGCAGAGAAACGGGCTGAACTCAGCTCTAAATGCCACTGGTGTTCATATTTCTCCAACCTGAGTCACGGCAGAAGAATTTTAAGCCACAGTCTAGGGTCTTCACTTTTCAGATCGAAAACCAATCAGTCCCGATAAGAACTCAAGTAGGGACAAAATGAATCAGAAATTACTGAAATCTCTGAACGGATATAACGCCATGCCTTTATTGTTGAGGGCATACACAACCGTCATAAAACCACGGGGTTTGTGGGGAAAAAAGTTGTTTTGATCAAAGTAATCTACATCACCGTACACGTTATGCTTACGGTTCATTCACGCGAATTACTCCTCTCCATCCAAGCAGAGGATAATTCAACTGGACTTCTAGTGAACAAGGCTGAAGGACAAAGTGGGGAAGGCAACCACTCATCAAAGGGGCTTTAGGTGCTCTTTCTTATGGGTAGAAGCGTTAGCAAAGACTAAAAGATCCTATATTCTATCTTTCAGGCTTAAATATAGGGCATGAGAGGTGTCTTCTGCAAAGCGCCAATACAAAAAGGGCCTGCTTAAGGGAACAGCTTTTTTTCTCAATAAAGTGCCACTTGCTGGTATCCTTCTTTGGATCGAAACGTTAACACGGTCCTCTTCGACTGGTAAACGATTGTAATTTACTCTTCTGTGCAGGAGAACACGTGAACTGGGGATGGGCGCAGTCCCATCAATTGATTTTTTGTGGATCCAGGTCAATATTCCAATTCCATGGACCCGTTTGCGTCAAATGAATATAAAGTCAGTTGGTTGAATTCCAACTGGTTCAGGATTAATTTGCTGAAACGTACCTCGGGGATGGTTTTGCTAGCAACCTTGAGGATAGAACATAAAGGTCGTGCATACTCATTATTTACGTGTCCACTTTCTTTTCATTCCTATTTCTCCGAATTTGGGTTTCTTCTACCGTTGTTTATTGTCGACTAGTACATACACAGGAAATGAGTTTGTCTCCTTTTAGGAATAGTGTTTCTGCGATTTGGTGTACAGGGATGTACAAATTTTTCTGCCATTTAGCCCCAGGTGGTGACTGCTACAATCAGACAGATGTTACTAAATGGTGACCAGAGCCTCGTGTATAACGAAAAATCTGAGACAGGTATGCTCTGTTTGTCCTGGAAGCCTAGAACACCGAAGTATTAGGCAATGAAGGTATTTCGTACTATGGAAACAACATTTATTGGAAAACTGGTCACAAAATCATCTCTTTGCAAACGCTAATTAGTCAAATATAATGGTTAACATAAGTGTGCAGTCTGGTTATAAACACCCGTGTCCGCGACCGTGATCCTGAAACACCAAATTCTGTTCCGCTTGGATCAAATTTTACACTTTGCCAGTTTCAACTTTTGTTTTTCAGTAAGGATAATTAAGTTCAGGAAACGTGAATCTGGGCGTACACCTGTCTCTCCAACAAACCGAAGACGTCGTAAAGCGGGTTCTACAAAGAACTGTGTATCAGATAGCCAGGTAACAATGTTGATCCTACGAAATGCAACAATCACATTGATATTTTCTCATGATCATTTTCGAAGGTTACTGACTTAGTACAAGTTTATGAATCCATGAGGAGTGCACAATCGTAGGAATAGTGATGGATATAATTAGCTACTCGTATACCCTCCCAATGTATCCACGATGCACCTTCTTGCACGAAAACTGTCACCATCCTTATCTCAAGCGCGGCAGTCAAGGTTGTGCTTCATTTTCCGTTGACCTGCCCGGTGCTACATGGGACGATCAAGGCAATCCTAACTTACCTTCTTCCTGACATTCAGTCAGGTCAGTTATCCCACGTGTGTGCATCGCAGGCAATTGAGTGTGTAGCAACTACTTTACAAGTCGAACAATGATATCCCGTTCATAATAACGTCCAAGCTTCAAAGAACCTTGGGCGACGTGAATGTTTCATTGCTTGCGTGAATCAGATTTTATTTTACTTCCGCATTCCCCCTTTGGTGTATGCTTATCGTACTGGATCTGTAAGAAAGCTAGGTATTCTTTTGTTGACGAGCATATCATTTCGGTTGTCAATCCTGAACATCCCCTGTGGGCCAGTATTTCTCCATCTTCGAATTCATATATTAGTGTCCCACGAGGCATTCACTTGTCCGGTAAAATTGCATCACCCGCATCTTTTGCCACCATGAACTTGAGATTTGTTTGACTTCAACAGAATCGCCGTACGTGTTAATTACTATACGCCAACTGCATACGCAAATGCATTCAGTCATCCTGACAAATTTGGCATGGCCTCGTAGCTTGACTGAAGCAGAATGAGAAACGTGTGAATTGTACTGTATGATGCGATAGCTCGTCTTTCTACTAAGGAAAGATTTTTTTCGTTCATTGTGCTGGACGACTAATGCAAGCCTAGTCACTGAGACAATTGTACTTCACGGGTGCAGTATTCTACGGTCCATTATACAGACCCTATTCACCTACGTTTTTTTTACTATGCCTGTCAGTGATTGCCGGCAGAATAGGCCGCTCAATAATGCACTGTGCTACTGATACACAATCGACACAAATTCAAGCCGTACAACACCATTCAAGTCTTGTGCGGTGGTCTGTGAGCTTTTTCGCAGGTTCTGAACCTTTTACCATCCATTAATTATAGGAGAAGCTAGTGAACTGGACGTGTGTTCCTAATTTACGGAGAATTATGCAGTGTAGGCCGATTTAGGAGGATTGAGGATTGTTACATTGTGATGACATTTCCAGGGGATCATTTGCACATCGCTTTTCTCTCGAAAATTCTTCTGACTGACTTGTCCACCGCAAATGAATTTCTAACGGTTACATTTGGTCGATTCGATTCTGGGCCGTACGAATAAACAAACCTGTCACGAATATGCAATCAAGAAAACCAGGGTAGATAAATCTTAGACTTGCAGATCATACTTCAAACTATATCGAAACAAGCAACATCTTCGTTATGATTTTAGGATACAATTCGTGAATATGAGCCTCCGAAATACTAACTCACAGGTCTCAATGCGTGTGCACACTACTTGCCACTACGGTAGGTAGGATGATGTTGAAGATGATGATGATTACGATGAAAATCGTCTTCGTTTTGCGTGTGGATTCGAGCGCATGTCTTCAACTTATCAACTTGTGAATTTGCCGTTACCGTAGGCGAGAGCGAGGGATTAGGTGGCCGGGGAGGGGGGGTTGGTGCAGTGCGTAAGGTCCATTAACCTGCTTGTAAATAAGGCGGCAACTGTGCATATTGATGACGCGGAATGGCGTGGCCATTGACACCCGAGGTGTAGTAGCAAGCTCCAAACAGTTCATCAAAGTCATACGGAAACCGTTTGTCAATTCGTCCCTGTGAAATTTTAACCGCGAAAGTGGTGAATGTTAAAGCCCACATACAAAAGCTTGTTTGAATTCGCGCATGCGTTCCGTGTGAAAATATCGCGTCCGTTAGACATAAAACACCATCCTTGCCGTAATAGTAATGAGATGCTTTCCGTGGGTGGCACATAACGCTTCTGTCCGTGGACGTGATTTCGGTGAACGCACTTTCGACTAACACATTCTGCCTGTCACACTTACAAACGTGCACACACACTCACGTGAACAAGTACTACGTCGGGCGAGTACACGCACACGTTCACAGAGTTTCCATCATGACAACTGGAGCGTCAATTGCCATATTCCGGGTACCGATTTTGTCAACCGTTGACTTCGCTGTTTTCATGAGCTCTCTACGGATTACTGAGGTCGGCTACGAGGTTGGTGCCTAGCATTTCAACCTCCATTCTCGGGCAAATTATAACCGGCTCGCGCATTGAGAAACGAGACAGATATTGTCTGTCGGAAGATATCTACTCCTTTACTGCTACTTGTTATGTCCGAATCCTTCTAACTCATAGCAGAGCTTTGTTGTATTTTACATAATATTTTCCACCGGTTTGTACAATAATTGTGTCAACGAAAATAACAGAAAACATTTGAAGTCCGAAACCGTTTGGAGTTACAATTATTTGTCCACTGAGCCTCTTCGGCACATTTCCCTGTCTAATCATCGCTGTTGTTTGACTTCCTTTCGACAATCCCATTGGGTTTGCTAGGCTCGTTCTCCGTCTAATTGTCGATTCATACTTACTACGGTAATTATCTGATCTATGAAATTATTCCCAATGAGGTAACAACCCTTAGCACACAATTAAGAAAATCTGGAAGTGTTGTGCAGTTATTTCAATCCTGTCAGGAGCCGTCAACGGTGCTTCTCCGTTGCGCCCTAATTGGAACGTGAACCCGGAACGAACGATTTTGAGTGGCACACCCTGCCATACAGGCTGTCAACGGTTTGCTTAACTTCGCATCATTTGAAGGATTTAGGTGGATTCCCTGAGGTTATGCATCAGCACGAACCAAATGCACCAATAAATTACCACCGTGGCTCTCCGATGAACTTTCCTCCCAAAAACATCATTGATGAACCGGGTTAGGCTGCAGCAGAAACTTGCACTAAATCTGCACAGACTTCTAGGGGTTTGAAAGCTTTTGGTTTTCACGCGTGATAGTACAGTCAATAAGACGCTGAATCCATTACTGGGACGCAAGATGACAATAGGATATGCCTAAGAAACTTAAAATATCTCTCCAAATAAGTCTCCATCTAAAGTATTTTTTTCTATTTCTGGTCCTGTCCACGAAGCAATGTTGCAGAGAGCAATTAATGCCAATTAAGCCTCACGGCTATCGATTGGAAGTTCTAAACCGTAACTGAGACCTATGCACATATTTACATCATTGCACTAGAGCTGGTCAGTAACTAATATTTCCAGCTTTTAGTGTGTTATAGTGCTCATTTCAACTTAATGCTTTTCCGAATATACCTAATTACCGGTCAAATCGATGTGTCACTTTCACAGTGAAGATTGAATTAGTGTATACATGACGGTTTATACATAGTAAGTCATGAATTAATCTGGAAAAATCATCTTATAATCAGCAAGCCCACATTTAAAAGTCGTTATTAGTAATTGTCTAAAAGATGTGTGAAGCAGCTGTTCGAATTTTTATTAGACCAGATTGCTGAGAGTGCTCAATTTGACTCGGTAACTCATGTGTATGATCCGTGATGATTCACCCTAGCAATGGACGGACGATCAGTTTGGCAACTGGACCATGACCAATGAATCGTATTTTGAGCCTGAAGTAAATTTAATTTATTATAATTGGTTAGGATGTTAACAACTTTAGCTGACGTATGGAATCTGAATCTTTTAATTTTTGCCCCAGATTTGTGTTCTGGAAAGACAAGCGTTTCTAATCGGTCCCAACTGCCTTAGAAAAAAGCGTTTTTAGTGGAAATAAATATCCAGTTATTACCGGTTGATTGCAAACAGTCATTCCTGTGAACCTATCCACTCAGTAGGAGTGAGTACATCTCCGATCTGAGTTCCCGTGAGTCCAGCCAATCAGTGCTTGACTGACTTTATCGATCGTCCGGCTGGTCGATGCGGTCAAACCAATGCTCACTAGCTTGCTATGGTAAATATGTAACCCAGTGACCTAAATTCTTGACATGGTTGCACTTGTCGCTTTAAAATGTTGCACAAAATACTGATAATGGCGTGTACTCTGACCGGTTTCGTTTCTACTTTTACATTATGCAACGAAAGCTCAGGACTTTTCATTTTCCTGTATGTTTCCTCTCTTGTATTCCATCGAAAATCTTACTTGGTGAAAGCTACGAAAAACACATTGCAATACAGTGGAAATATCAGAATAAAGCTGTTTGTTGAGTGCTAAGTAGAGGAGGAGACATGATCGACGGAGAAGACGAAAACTCTTAGTTTGATTTATATAACTAATCATTATTTAGCTTGAGGAACTCCATGGGTCTCCGCAGCTTAATTCGCAAAAGACGTGATTTCTCCTCACCCACTCCTGCTTTCGTTTCGTATTGGTGAACCACACGATTCGTGTAACAGGTTATGAACTGAGTGAGGAGTCTCAGTCGCGCCTCGATCTAACCTTCAGTGAGGAGTCTTAGTCGGTGTTCGGCATGGGATTCAGACATGCCAATCCATGACTCTGATCCCTCAAAATAACAACCGGAACTCTGTAGTAGGTGGAAAAAGAATACAAACATTATCGTATTGGAATGGTCATTTTACTTTTTACTTTCATATGATTAGCCGATATAGTCGATATCTCCGACTGGAGTCGTCCATGCATTGCTATCTGGGCAGGGTATGAACACGGCAGTATCCAGATGTGACAGTCACAGTATCGACGTGCAATTCTTTGGTTGGTGATCGAAGAAAACATTTTCAACGCACAAAAATGGGCTTCGGATTCTTGTTTATCATCATTCATGGCGATCTCGCATAGATCACTGACTCCCAAAGCTGGCATTATGTCAGTTTGTTTGTTTGAACAAAAGTACATTTCTCATATTTCTAATCACAGTGTCAAAAATGTCATGCATTTGTTTTATTCAAAAAACTCTTCACTGGTTGTTTCATATTATCTTGGCTACGTAACCGTGCGAGAACTAATCATTTAACCCATCCATACTATACCCACCCCAAAGTCGTAAATCTTCTCCGTAAAGTTCGCTTTCGAAACCCGCACTCTGATCAGAGCTTTCTGCGACGATATGAAGAGTGTGCTGTTGGATGTCAGACAAAAAAATAATTACTGCTGTTTGTCCTCCCGAAACCGCCGTACCTAATAAGATGCCATTATTCCAGGTAGTATTACACACGGAAATCACTCAGAGTTCTGTGTTTTGTCTATTGGCAACCAAGATAATTGAAAACCGCTGACAAATGCTCGATATCTAGAGTGAGTCATCTGTTTCAATGCGCATGACTCACTTGATTCCGATGTCAGTTGCCACATCCATAAACCAAACTCGCTAGTTTATTACCAGAGTGTCAAGGATGTCTGAGTTGACGAAAATTTCGATGCAAAAAACATATCGGAACAAAAGTTTCCTTGTTTATTGTTCCTCTTGTTAATTTACATTTTCTTCGCCAGTTGGCAAATTGCATTCCGAGTTCAAAATTCTGAATGCAATGTGGGGATATGCTCGAACGTTGATCTCAAATGAGTATAGGGATGACCGGATGAACGGTGTAGTCCAGAGGCAGTTGGTCAATTATGGTTGCATCGACCCCACCCACTAGTTGGAATTTATTGTGGTCTGTTTTTGTATCGCTATTGTAGGATTCCACATCAGTCCATAATTTCCCTGACATTAATAGTAGCCGTACCACTTCTCAAAGTGAATTTCGTGCATGTGGGTGGTAATGTATCGGAATGGAGTGAACAACCATATGCTTTAATATGTTACGTGTTTGGTTGTTGGACGTGTGGTGTGTTGTTGTCCCCTAACTGCTCCTCCTTCTATCAGGGTGAATTTCGTGAACTAACTGGTGGTTGTGGTCTTTTGATCGCTTGCAGTGGCGCGAAAACGCCTGAAAGTCTCGCCTCCCGAGTGTGAATCGTGCGACAAAAACTGAACGCAATTTCGTTCGTGACCACGTGAATTCACACCTCGACTGACGGACTGCTGTGCGATTATTCACACCTCCGGGACCATACAACAGATGCCCTGCCCCTCCAGTGTTTGCGCGCGCGTGTACGGACGGGAAATGGGCCAAGAATTAGAAAACTACGGCCGAGAAGTCGTCCTCCAATTGGACAAAACACCTGCCAAGTGCTCACTTTTCGGTGTGCAGAGTGGTAGGAAGCGTTAGGATGAAGTAGGGTGCGGATGAGGATGGAATGGTTGTCTCTCGACTCTCTTTGTACGTAATGGTGACGGGAAAAGTGTGATTGGTTTTCACACGTTCGTGCACACAATCTGTTCCAACTGAAACGCTGTGGGCATGCGGATGTGACTAGTGGTAGGGAAAGCGGACAGCATTCTTTGACAGTGTCGCTGCTATGAGACTACACTTAGGAGATCGAAGCCGCAGGATTCCCCTCGGAAAAGAAAACAAACATATACAGCGCCTAAAATGTAGTGGGACGAGGATGAACAATACTGGACTGAAAGTGAATTAATGGTGAATAAATCAGCAACCCTTATTCCTGTATCTCCTGGCAATAACAGCCAGAGTTATTGAAATCGGGTTAATCAGCCGGTCGGCAAATGCTATTGGCTTTTCGTTAAAAGTCTTTTCAGGTCATTTTTCGAGCTCTAAATATACGGTAAGTTTCTCGTCTATACAATCACGCTTTTCAAGCACCGTAAACTTTCATTTGGCTTTCAATTTCGTAGACTCATACTGCTACGAAAACGGTGTTGTCCATGTTACAATTCCTATCCAAAGGAAAATGAAGTTGACATCTTGTGAAAGTGGTAGTTGGACTCAAGGATCCTTACAATTAGCTTCTTTTCAAACTTAGTTCCCTCTATTCAAATCTTTGGAACAACGAGAACACAATTCTGGCCAGATTTAACTTTGTGCTTAAAACTGCGTTACTCGTATATTCATAACCGTTCTTGGCTTTCGAGGGTTTGTCTGTGCCAGCCAATTCCCGGAGGAAGCGTGTAACTCCCATCATTCTCTTACGGTTCGGTCCTTCATCTGTCGACATTCATTCCCTTGGAAACTGAGCGTATGGATGATCCCACTTCCCACGTTGCCTTAAACTGATCGCATCTGAGCTGCAACTACATTCCGCGTGTTGCGAGTCTGGATGAGCCCCATCAAGAAACACACAAACCAACATGTACAACGGTTTCAATTGGGCACCGCGTGTTGCTTCGAAGTCAGCGTGCAACCGTGGCAGATTCTAACTATTAAGCATCGAGATAACAGCAAACCACGCAAGTTAGCTATTGTGATCTAGTTCACTTGTATATGACAAACGCAGCAACTTTTGCCGTTCATTCGATAGGAAGCACAAGATTACGTCTGAGAATGTGCGGTAAGACCCACTCGAATGGAGTGCTATAATGGGGGGTTCATTTCTGGTGGTCTTTGTCTAGATTGACAAAGGCAATCAGTACCTGTTCAGTTTTCCCAACCATTAACCCATACCAAAATGGTCTGGTTTTGCGTACCACCTGACAACATCAACCACTCAAGAGAAAAAAACGAGGATTGGCGAAAGGTCGATTACAAAATAATAATTTGAATAACTATCCAAGAAAGGAAAGACTGCTAATGCAGGAATGTCAACGGCTGAGGTATTGAGGCATATCGCCAGCTGTCCCCATCTTCGCTTGGCGGATCATGTGGGCCCAATGCGATAGTTTAGTTGCACCTACAAGACCCAGGCAATTAGTTAAGGTATTCATGCTTTTTTTCCAGTATCGTCGACCGCCAATCTCGAACCACTTTTCAACCATTAGCTCCCTTGGGGAACAGAGTACGACAAGAAAACCGCAAAACATGTCCGTACAACCTCAACCCATTCTGATTCAGTGTCTGGGTTAAAGACTCATCCGTAGGACCTAGGACCCTACACCTAACCTCTGAGTAACTCATAAAATTCCCCCACCAAATTCTACCAGCATGGCGAAGACAATGGTGTCCAAATACCGGAATTATCCACGCATCTGTCCTCAACGGCTGTATAGCAGTCCCGACCTCATTGGTCCTGTGTATACTCGTCCTTTGATCGATACTCAGGTGTCGGGCCGACTTCATAGATCCATCAGATTATTGAATTCGAATCGAGTCTCTTCAGTGGGCGAAGACACTTCATTCGATATGCAATCACCATGTGAGATACAAACAAGTAACTAAGTTTGTCCACTTTCTCCAACTGTTCCCCTGCAAGAACAAGGTTTGGCTTCGAGCTAGCCCAGTCATACGACAGCATTTCTCACATCGAAATTGCAAAACGCATACCAAACATACCCACACTATCGTTTAAACGATCAAGAAAAACTTGCAACTTACTTGGGTCTTCACTCGATAGCACGGCGCTGTTCGCATACTTGAGGTCAGACAGCTTCTTGTGAGAAAAATATCTACGGCACTAGTCTCAGATGAGTGTAGGACTATTTCCATAACCATTTCAGTGACAAAGTTTAAAGGAAAATATGAAACAGGGCAGCCCTGACGAGCACCACTTCTCATGATAAACTGAGGTGAAAGGTAGCTGTAATCACGAATTCGGCTTCGACCGTTCGCATTCAGACATTGAATAAGTGAAATGGATTAGTCACATGTAACTTACAAGCCATGAAAAGTAGAAATCAGGAGTCGGCGAAGCACTTGCCTATGATTTAAGACTTCTCATAAAGTGAAAATGCGATCAATGCAATCCCGACGAAGGCAGCTTGGTTCCTGAAGTATACATATTTCGTGAGTACGAGATAACTGGCAGAGAATAATACCCATAAACATTTTGGATGCAATGCTTACCTAACAAATTCCTTTGTAATTTTCACATGAGGATCTATCACCTTTCTTGAAAATCGGCACAATCACCGATTCACACTCGTCCTCCCTTCTCTTGCCTAGGCTCATCCCATGAATCTTGTTAACTCCGATGTTGATGCTTGGTCATCACTCTTGCAGAGGGGTGATTACATTTCATCTGGTCCAGCTTCCTTATGGATTTTTCGAAAACTTATCTCTCTGAGTGCCTCTGTTTCTGATGGGCGGTTGGTATCTATCTACATTGATTCACTCACAAGCTTAATTGGGCGACCCACTGTGGCCGTGGGTCAGCTAAGCTACTCCCGATACCCTAACCGACGCTTCTGTGAGGGAATCTGTGGTCCGTTTTATTCATGGATTATCTCGTTTGCTCTCGGTCTTCGTGGATCAGTGCTCCTAATTAGTTGGTAAGTGCTGCGGCTGATATCGACAACTGCAGCATTTTCCACTTCCCCATACTTCCCTGTCCACCACTAGTTCAGGTCATTTTTTAGGCTCTCGGTTAGCTCACTCTGCGAGGATTTACGCATCGCATCATATGTGACCTCCGGAGAGAGGGACATGCGAATATCCATCACACCAACTGAATTATATATTCAACTTTTCTGAGGTTTCCGCTATATGGAGTCCTGCCTGGGAGCTGCCGCCGAGTGTAGTGTTCCTTTGATGTGCTCCCAATGTTCCCTTGTATCTTGGGCATTTTGTTAAGACAACTGAACCCAAAGTCGGAGATTATCGCTTTGAGTTAACTGTGCGGGACCTGCGGTTTTTCTTGTTTTCATGACCACAAATTCGGCACAAACGAAGTCGAGGAAGAGCCAAAACTTGATCGATATCGGTTAACTAGTTAGCGCTAACATCGGGAATAGAAGGCATCTGGGTCCGAAAAGACACTAAACAACTGGGTGTGCAAGAGCCTAAATAGAGTTTAAAAAACATTTACCACAGACTCTTTAACCATTATGCATTGACATAAAGGTGCTCTGATTCAAACTCAAGCATCCGTTAAGAATATAGCTTCTCCACCATGGATTTTAAAGTGCCTAGGTAATGCGTTTTGAAATTGGGTATTTAAAAATTCTTCCACATCCAGTACAGTAATATAGGAAGCCAGGCGATCAAATCCTACAACAGATGACTTGGTGACTACGACGTTCGGCCATCTTCGATCACTTCCCGTTCGCTCTCCAGGTTTATCGCGATTGATGGTACTTAATTATTCCCGATAAAAATAAGATGCCAACACAGTGCGTCCATGGGTTACAGTGATTATTTGGGCATCATTTCATTTGGTTCCCACCGTTTTACAAAAAGACGGCGCGTGTTAGCATCATGAGGGGATCGCGGCCAGTTTCGGCTTGTCGAATAGGGAATTGACCAGCAATATGAGAAGTTGAGTCAGCCACATTCATGCCAAAGTACCTGCATATTGGGTGTTTGATCACGGACCACTGTAAATCAGTTAGACTCAGGGATTCGGACCAGTATACAGATTAGAATTTATAACCACCCGTCCGTTTTTGATCAAGTGGTCCACTTGTTCTTCACCTCATCCGCCATAGGTTTAAATCTCAGATGTACTGGCCACCTCGCGGATAAATGACATTCACTGTCCTTCGGCTCGCTACCGCCTCCGACCAATTAAGACCTTATGTGGGTCCATGCCACTGCAGGCTCAGTGCGATGGATCTCAGATGCCTTGAGGCTGTACTTTCGGTTGTATCCAAACATGAAAAACAACGGTTGTCCAGTCAAAATCACTTTAAATAATCTTGTGGATTTGGGTGAGATCGCATTTCTTGAGCAGCTCCTGTAATTTAAAACTGATGTGCAACGACAGATGGATGAACCTGTAACACGGTAGTTTGAACGCCCTATTTCGTCATAGTCTACGGCAGCTGCGTTGCAGTTTATGGCGGAACCATTCAAATTATCCCAATTGCCTATCATCAAACGACAATAAACCTAATACCAATTACACAATCATGTTGATAATGTTATGACTGACGGATACGATCCCGGATTATCGAAATTTACCTCAATTTATGTAAATAATATCGGGAAGTCAATTTATTGTCGTTAGTGGAGGCAGTGGAACTATAGCTATTCTGATGTGTGACCACAAACGTCAGTTGTTATAGCAATATAAGTATTCCCTTTTGATTTCTCGAAGGTTTAAAAGTATTCTTAATGAAAGTACAAAGTGGCCCAAATGAATTGACTGTCTCGCCAAAGAAATGCTGAAATCTTCCGAAGCACTGCCAATGATTTCCGTATTCTTTCAACTTTAACTGGAAACATTCCAGCTCGAAATGAGCTTATAGTGTGCCCATTAAACCCATCTTTGGATCCACAAGATTACCAGTGTTCACATAATCTGAACAGAAAATCCAAGTTGATTGCATGTTTTGTTCGGATTTCGTCAGAACCGGTCGATTCAATCGACTTAAAAACCCGTCAAAACAGCATGTGACAACTGCGTTTGGGACTGCAACTTTTTCATTGGAAGTTGGAAAACTGTGAATGGTAGGGTTCGGGTAAACTTTTAGGAGGACGAGAATTCTCCAAGTGATGTGGGTGCTCCGCAGTAAAATATCATCGGATATAATTCATCTACTCATCATAATCCTGTTCAGACTTTAGCTAGGTGTGCAAGTACCCGATTGGCCGTTACAGCGGCTTTTATGAGGCAAATCAGTTTCTTGAATCAAATAACCACAACCCAAATTGCCGAGCATAGTTGGTTAACTGAAAGTGTTATGATCTGTGGATTGCAATTCCGTACGCTTCGTGACTGCCCGGTAGGGCTTCGAATGCCAGTCACGTGATGGGCAGGAAATTCCCTCTGATGAAATAAAATACCACAGCCGGTTTCAGTGGTCGATAGAATGTCCTGAAAAGAAAGAATATTATGCATCGAAATTTCGCTTCCCACATAAAGGGACGGACGTGCAATCGATTGTCATAAAACGACAATCAGTCATTGAATAACGAAGAAAAACAAATATTTCCTTTTATTCGAGGTAAACAATAAGGAGCAGGCAAAATTCACGTGGTTTCTTTTACGTTATTGTCTCCTTCATCCTCTATTCTCCGCTAGTAATGATTTACTTTTTGCCCCTATTAGACTGAAGTCTTATTGGGATTAAATATTTGCGAACAGTTTTGTTGAAGTTGAACAGAGTTAAATTGCACAGGAGGTACCAAGCCCAAGGCCTTTTGAGATACACAGAGTAATCTTCATTCAAATTCGTCCATTCAAACGTTCTACTGCCAGTGGTAGATTTTCTCATTTACATAACTGCATCTATTGTACTAAGTATTACACTGCTTGATATGGTGAATGATACATATTGAATTTCGCTGCAGGAAAAATCGACAGAAAAACTTTGAATTTCTTTCGAATCAGATAAAGTTGCCGTCCGAAATGACTTCAGTCCATTCGTTCGGGTTTGAATGTTTCATATGTTCTCACCCACGTGTAAGAATATGGTAAATTTGAATAATTACTGGCATTTGGGGGAAATTGTAAGAATACATTGCACCTAAGGTGATCAGTAGATAGACTTGGGGGAAACAGACCATCGCAACCTGTGAGCAGGCGAAAATTACATGCAAATTCCAGCAGCGAACATCCGAAACGGATTTCCCTGAGAATAATCATCTCTCTGATGCCTAGTCAAAATATAATATGAACAAACTGAGCCATCCAGGGTTCACAGTATGTCGACAAAAAAAGTGATGTGTCTTGTGGACTTTGTGAACGTAATTTTTCTAAAGCCACTAATGGAACGTTCAGCGAAATGCTCATTTTAGTTGAAAGGCTACACAAGTTAATAGGAGCAAAATGAAAGAAAGAACTTCCGACAAATCCAGAAATACCCGGCGGGGCGTTGGGGTGCTTTGACAATTCTTGTACACAAGGTGAGCGGGAAACTCAGAAGTGACCTCATCCAAAGCCACTAAATGGACAAATCTCGAATGATCTCATCGAGGGAGTCTACCTCTGCATACATGCTTCCCTTTGTCGTACACACATCTGGCTAATCGAACAGGGTGTTTAGTACACCAGGAGTGAACAGGTGATCCAGCCTGTATTATAATTGCATGTGCGAGCCCTAGAAAATGGCCTCAAGCAATGGATATCCTTCTTCAGCCATTGCGATGGAGTAGATAATCTGTGCCGTTGATGCAAGAGATAAATTCTACCGACCGAAACCGGCCGTCAACAGAGCGACATCCAAACAGATTCCAGGAGGTATTCGAATCAGGTCGCAACAAACCAAAGCAGCTTATTTCACTGAGAAGCATGTGCAAGCATTTTACTCAGACGAAAGCGATTTAAGTAACAAGATATCAAATTGTAAGTAGCAAAAAGATAGCTAACGGAAGATGAGATTTTGAGGGGTATTGTAAACAAGTCAATTTTGGTCGCACTTGTGACCATTCATGGCCAAATTTCGGTAATAATTAATTCATCCACAAAAGCGATTTAACAAACCAAATCCATTGGTTGATGATGAGGTCGGTGCAGCCTCACAGCTTAGAAGGTAGAGAATACATGTAGAAACATTTCGTTTGCATCCATGAGGGGATTCAAATCCATCCAAGGCCGAGAAGACTTTTCAGATTTGGGCCGCTATTACGAAGTCGGAATTCGAAAGAAGTGAATAGTTGTGCCGTTTCACGATAATTTGATATCACTAAGCAAACTTTTGCTTAAACTATCCGGAACGTGTTGTCAGCTGATTGGCGTAATGAGGGGAAATGAGTCAACAGAAAATAAAATCAAGTGCTGTACACTCAAAACGTCCAGTTTCCGGTCCTTTTGTACAGCGTTTTCAGTAAAATGAAGTCGGACGATGGAGTTACGCTTTCCGCATGGCACTGATACGCGGGAATATCTGATCGATGAATGAATTTTATAACAACATAACAAGTTAGTGGATGGGGAGATGACTATTTGATAACTTCCATCCAAATCGTTTTGACTCAAATGTAGCCCTATTGACCCGGACAGGCGACAACATCAGGATCACACTCGAGTACATTGCCAACAGAATCGAAATAAGGGGTCGTATCGAGAAAAGCACTGAATTCTTCTAATTTCGGTGTAATGATGAAAACCAGTAGAAGAAATCTATAGTCTTCGAGACTCGGTCGGCATTTGTGGACTTCTAAAATTCGGTGCCACATATAATGGGGAAATCAACTAGTCAAAAAACTACCAATATGGAACTGCATGATGCTTTTGTATAATTTGTGTACTCTGTAGGCGTCAGTTATCTAGAACAATCATTTTGTAGGTGTGAGATCATTAGCTGCTTTCCGGTTTTCAACATTCGCTTAACGAAACTGCAACTCCGGAGTGATTTAGTAGTAACAATAGGTCATTTTAATGCTATCCTGTTGTGATAGTTAAATGGTTATATCACCTGTCTAGCAAATTGAATGTCCCTAGTTGAATTCCGGATCTCTGGGTCTTCGCTTGTTGGATTTAAGTCCACTATTTTTATTTCGAAGCTGAGCCATGCCATCAACCGTGGGCGGCTGCTTTGCCAACTCTTAACTGGCCATATTCGGGAGCAACTAGTTTAAAACACGCATCACAGTGGTTTCTCCTCGTTACGAATTTTCAACTACAGAACACCTTATCTACAGTGGTGTTTTATGAAATGTTTTTATCACGTTGCATTGTTGCCTAACTCATCAGTTCGTAAGAGTATCGGAGAATTAACCCTTGGAACCTTTTTTCTTATCTGTCATGAATTATCAGTAGTTCAAGTCAAACTCCCCCAAAGTTGGAATTGGAACTAATGGTGGGGACTAAACATCAGAAGTAGCTTACTAATAGACCCTGCGGTTTGATTTCTTGTCCTGTTCCTTTCCCATGGTGAATTTAAGGAGACTGAAGACGTTGTTGATTAGTACTATAGAATTGTAAATCGAGTATAATTTTCTCCTCTTTTTCCTCGGTCTCTGACATGTAGATCTAAGTAACTTCAGTAGGTTGAATTTTTTATGTTCAAATAGGGCTTACAAGTTTGCATGGTTCGTTTTCCGAATTTTTCCTCCATTCTTCAAATCCATTAAGTGAAAAGAATCTTGGTGGTGAAAACGATGCTCCGTTTAATTACTCCTTTTCATTCGCACACTTACAGGGGGCACATATTAAAGTTGAAACAAAGGTGAGCAACGCGAGAATTAGCGCTGCATCTGAGTGGTCGCACACACCCACAGAGTTACATGCGATAGAGAGCATTTGCTCAAAACTTTCTGCTTTCACTTGCTACTTTCCCCTGTTCCCTGTTTCGCTCTTGCTTGCTCTTATCATAATCAACACTGTCCGCTGGGATTTGATCAGGCCGCCGCGTGGCGATTGCGGTGGAAACTCGATGAGAACGAACAAAGGTCATTAACCGAGAAACTCGCGGATGCGCGGCCTGATAACGGCTGGTCGAATTGGCACTTGAAACTGGAGGAATGCGTCAAACGCACTCTCTCCAACCCCACCGAGTCACAATCACCAAATGATCGATGTTGGTGGACTGGAATGATGCAGGATCTCCCTCCTCCCTCTTCAAACAGTTCTGTCTCTCTCACTGTAGGTGGTCAGTGTTAGTGATAAGCCTAAGGCTTCGATACACCAGGGAGGCAATTGCAACAGCAGACTTGGTAGCACTGACAATAGTCGTACGAAAAAGGAATAGAGAATGCGCCATTTCTTGAGAACTCGCAGCAAATGAGTGGTCTGAACAAATCCTCTTACTCCCTAACACTTATCTATTCTCTTTAGAACTCAATCGATTCGTCTAACCTGGCTTCATATTATCACCACATCATCATCCGATACTTGAGCGGCACTTTACCGACGTGATGTGAGGTGGTCAGAATAGAGCCAACCTGGAGGTTGCTTACATGGGAGTCGGCTTGAGAGATTAGGACGGAGAATAGATGTGTCGCTTTTGTCCTCTCACTTCCACTTATTGGAGGGTTTAATAATTGTCTTACTGGCAAGGGCAAGTAGCACCTAGGTGGCCTGTGAGTGGGGGCGTCACCTCCGTTACCGTGGTCAGTTGCTGTATAAAGTGTTAACCACCAACTTTTGAGTTCAAGAAGGGACCGCGAATTCCTCTGCATTTCGGACTGATATGCATTGGAAACATCACATGCTGAGTGAGCGGGATTGGGAACCGTAAAACGTTTATCGATTACCAAATGATAAGTATTGCCAAATCCATTCTAACACCCTCCTCACAACAAATGTGATTTATACTAATACCATCAATAACAGCGTAATGGTCCAACAAATTTATTTCGCATGAAACCAGGCTAATTACGAACGGCTCGCAAATGACTTGATTGGAATGACTTGGTTAAATAGTGCAACTATGAATACTCTTTTGTCCTGTTCTTCCCAGATGTCATTTATTCATATTGCACTTAAGTTTCAAAAGTTCAGTTAACTTGTCTTATGATGGTGTCGAACTGTGCCCAGTGTCATGTTCAAAATCGTATTTCCACAATTCACTATACTAGTGGGATATTCGTGGTAACATTTGTAGTTTATTTTATTTACGCTATTAATTCGGATTTAATTAATCTCTGGATTGCTCGCTTTAGAGAAAACATTTCAGTGGTAAACTGAAAATCAGGACCGCGTCCGCATGGTCGTTGGTGGGGGAGCACTGCTAAAAAAGTATCACAGGAATTAGAATCAGGCTGTCACGAACAATTTGAACGCACGACACTCAAATTGCTGCTGATTTTTCTGATTGCTAACAGAAATAATTTCAAGCAAATTTCATTTCCATTCATTTGCACTACATAAAGACACGTGAACGTACGACTGTGAAGAGGAATAGTCGGATGAACCCAGTGACGGGGGGTAAAAAGAGAAGCGAGGCATACTGGCCGCTGAAGGCATAATTGGGAATTTTTGCAGTGGATTAGAAGACTAGGGAATCATTCACGCAGCAGGGTACAAAGTATCCCAAGGATATTTTTTATAATTTTCGTGGTGTTTTGCAAAATTTAGTAGCTTTGCAATTTGTAAAAATGGATGTCATTATGGAGGATCTTCCACTTGACGATCCTGTGCGAATGCAAAGTTCAAGACTGACACAATTATTCATCCATGGCATAAGCAGCATCGACGGGACATAATTAATTAAAGTTCACTCCATACGCGGGTTACTGCAGTTCTGTCAAAACTACCCGGTAGTTAAGAATGCTATCTTAAATCCAAACTCACCGATATCAACCATCTGTTATCGATTACTGCTTGCTAGTCATCTGCGCGCATGGTCATTGCAGAATAACTGCATGATTTGTCTGTATCGATATTATCTAATAGACTGAAGCAGCAGGATATCCTCAGAGCTCTGATCACACTTAATGGTTCCACGGAATCGAGTTCGACGGAAAGATTTATGACAGCAATTATAAGGCGACCGTTCTTCTTTTGTGGCTGAAGCAAATGACATGCAGGCTATAGGAACACATCCTAGCTACCCCTTCTGTATTCCTCATTTTTCCCGCCAGATTAGTAAACTAGATTTCTGCCACCACCACAGCAACGATCGATATGTTACATCAGTCATCAACTTATAGCGAAAATTGCCTTGTCTGGTAGCATCGACGCCAGATAGTGGTCGAAGATTGGTGCTGAATTTCTCACACTTGGGTACGGCATGCCCACTGATGCTACCGAACATTTTTACGCGTCAGTTTACTAATGGGCTATCACAACAAATCACCTGACGGGTCAGTCGGAGGTATGTCTACACATTCTATTTCGTGTGCTTTGGTCTTCTATTGAATCAGTGTATTATTGATGCATTTCATTTGATAACTACTTCCCGCAAAGCACGATTAACGCAATCAGCGTTCCACATTTTGCTATCCATTGTAATCGGGAGAAATCATAGTGATTGTCTTCAAGTCGGTTCTCCGTTCAAGTACGAAGGGGAAGTACCGTTTTCATGCTGTCTCAGATTCCTAATCTTTATTCCTCCATCCGCACGTATGGCACTCTGTATGCCGATATGAGAAACGATACCATTGTGCAAATATTTCTGAGCAATGCTCTGCCAAGATAATTAGTCTACCGTCGATATTCATCCCTAAAAGGGGTAGCTGAATCTGATATAACACAGAAAGGCGGGTCAGTTGTTTAGTAAAACATTTCCCGCAGTTTCTCATTCGTTTCACATAATTCCTTTACAAGTCTGATAATTTTCTCTGCTGGACGTTGATTCTCGTCAGATTTTCATCTAATCATTGTCCAGCTTCTTTAGCCCATATATATATATATATATATATATATCAGTTAGGATCAGGTTAACCTAAAGTGTCTTACAACGATTGACTTGTTGTTCTTGGTTTATCAGAGCCAGGAATCGTCACTAAAATACATATTTTTCCAACAAGAGTCAGTTCTTCGAAGACATGCTGACCTGAATTGAACGCACCGTAATTCATCCCAAACGTACTGCTAAGAAAAGTGAAAAAGGGTGATTTATATGATAAACCTAGTAATGACGTGGATTTCACTGTTCATCTAAAGGCATTTACTGAGCAATGACAGCGCCTTACTCATGGAAGCAAGTCCGTAATTCAGAAGTTTAAGTCTCACGCCGTCGCATATTCCGATGTTGGCAAATTTCTGCACAATGGACCGAAGTGAAGTGATCTTCGGCCAATGGCAGAAATCTGGTTTCATCATACACTAGCGCGGAGACCGCAGGACGGAATGGCGCTTTGCAACAGTCAACCATGAACCTAGATAAGGAATTCTGCAATATGTGGATGAAACTGAACGAGTGAGTGATGTTATTACATACACCACGCGATGGGCTATATGCAGGATAAGTAAAACATTGCACTGGGAAAAAAGGCGGATCCAGTGTGAAACAAGCAAGGCGGAAAAAATGCAAAAACGAGTATGAAATGAACTAAATTTACGCGGTGGATATGGACTGCCGATTAATCCAACGGGGGTTTGGGAATTGACGCTGCATGACGAATGGTTCAGAATTCATATTACATTCTCTACTGTTACAGTCCCGGCGTAAGTTTTCGAACCGTCAAATGGTGCTGAACATTCATAACTATGCGGTAGATTTTCGTATTTCGGTATCCGAATGTGAGTCGATATGCACGAAATCACCGTACGCGAGACCGTTTACTCAGCATGATGAAAATTTTGGTGCGTCTCCTTAGATTGATGTCTGTTTTGAAAACCACTGGTGCACAGGCCGGCTCGCGGTTGTGGATTGTTGCAAAAAAATGAGCCGTAATTTGTTTCTGAATTTTTGTGTGTTGACCTCCCTTTCTCTCTGCAATACGCTTCGGAATTTTTATGTAAAAATTCTAAAGCTGCATTTGACGAAGATAATTTCAATGTTCAAATAATCTACCTAATAACTTCGAGGTTTGCAAGCCCCAGCTGATGTGCGAAGTTGTATGTGCGCCATAAAATGGTGGAAAAAAACGACTACATCAAGTTTCACATAAGATTTTCTATTATTATACAGTTGGAGTCAAAAATCTTTAATGATTTCTAAGAAAAAATGAGCATTATTTACGTTGGACTTGAAGTCGCCCAAAGGACTGCTATTTTCACGTCATTTTGGGCGTGCAAATTCGAAGGTCCATCCGTAGTTCTTATGATGATTCCTGTTTAGCCAAAATCTGTGCTTACCTTCGCCAAATCGACCTTGTTGTCTAGTCTCTACAATCGAACTCACTCATCTACTAGTTAGTTTTGTCACACCAATGTTACCTTGACCCCGTTCTGTTTGATCTGCACATAACCCCTCATGTCTCTAAACCGGAATGTTTGGTCACAAGTCTGACTTGCTCGCGTTCAACCCCCTTTGTTCGGCTGATGTGAAGTTATGCTATACACCTTGTGCTTTAAAGTAGTGCAGAATGTAATGCGAATTCCGAACCATTCGTCACCCAGCATCAGTTCCGAAACCCCAGCTGGATTAATCAGCAGTCCATATCCACCTCGTAAATTTACTTCATTTCATCCTCGTTTGTATCAATAACAGTGCATTCATTCCGCTTTCCTTGTTTCACATTGGATCCGCTTCTCCTGCGCTCCACAGTGTTGCTCCGAATCAAGTCTTAGCTATGTCACTTTTGAAATTTAATGCTTCTTATTTCAGCGCCTATTTGCGATTGTCAAGATATCGTTTGAAACTTGTTTTTTCTCTGGTGTTATTTCTTGAATTGTTTCTGTTTATATTCCAACCTTTTTGGATCGGCTATTCACCTTTGAGTAATGCCCACTATAGGCTACTCAATACTTTTTTCTCCGCCGACTGCCGGAACGCTCACTTTTTCGTGTTTATGGTCAGTAAGTAAATTTCTCACATCCACTGATATCAATAACTTTCATGAGGCTTGATCTCACTGTTCTGCTTATGTGTTTGTACAACTGCCCATTCTTGAATTGCTCTGATGCATGTTCAGATTACAAACACTGCAAGGTTATTATGATTGTAAATTTCTCCTTCTTTATTTGGCTTTCTGGTCGAGTTTTGGCAGTTATGCGAAGATGTTCGGGCTTGTCTGATGATACCCTGCTGCTTTTTTTGCGCACGCATTTGCATTATTTCAAAATACCACAGAAGAACTGACACAAATGGTATGGTGAACGTTTGCGACATAACTGATCGGGGAATATCTAATCGAGGCGCAGAATGATCGACGGTATCATTTTAGTCCCTCCCCCAGTTTTCTGTAAAAGTGAATGCCACACTAGCAGATGTCTGGTATTCCACAGGAATGCATTTACATGGACTGTAAAACCTATCTGCGGGTTTTGCCAACCCCTGTATAGATATTAAGTGCTGTACTGTAAGCATTAATTCATTGTCATTCCTTTTGTCCTTTCAGTAATTAATTCACTAATTTCAATTTTATGGTAACTCTTCTAGTTCTGTTTCAAAATAAACGCAATAGTTTAAAAAACTTTTTCCATGAAGCAGTTCACTACGTGATATCATCCCTCAACTCACCATTAAGAAACCTTGGAAACACTGTTCATTTGTTTCATTCGTGTTAGGAATCATTAGCAGTCTTTATCCAAGTGTCGTATCGAAGTTTGGTTGCAGCAAATCCAAAATTAAACGATTTGGAGTTGATTTTCAGATTACACAGAGGACAGTGGAAAACATGGTTAGCCTTAAATGTGTGTGCAGGTTTCTCGGGTCCTGAATACGTTTCTTGTTTGATTTGTTTGGAGTTTCCAATCTGCGGATGATCGGACTACCAATACTCATTCGGTCGGGATAGTCGCCGGCCCTTAGCTAAGTAGTTTTGAGCCCACGGGTTGACAGTCCGGTTTCTCATCGAAGTATTCAGTTGGGCATTTCTGATTCTTCGCGGCGGACAAGGTAAACATTGTTGATGGCAACGTACGGATTCACCTGATAAGCAGTCGGTACTGATTATACTGTTCACAGAACTGACATTTTCTTGATTCCGCCAGCTTGGTTAAAGCTACTTGATCTCCATAGACTGGTGCTATGATGACCGACTTAAGTAGGACGCATCACAAACGCATCTGTAAACAGACACAGCTAGTGATGGGAACAGTAGTAAAAATTTTCCCTGTTTTGGATCGCTTCTGAAATTGCGTTAACCCTAATGCGGCAAAAAGGTATCTGTCACTTGTTGTCACCTAACCACGACTGAAAGGGAAGCATTGTTGTTCATGCCTCCCAGGTGAGTGAATCAACAATGTGTAAGCAACGGATCTGAGGAATTTTTGAACAGGTTAAATATCTTGTTGGTGCATCGTAAACAAAGACATTAGGTTCAAAGACAAAGTATATGATATTCCAGATCAGCATGATTACGATCCCACAGGTCAGTGGTATTTTCTCCCACCACAGCACAGACAGGTCATTAAAAAACTGAATCAGGCGTAGGTTGTTTCTGTAGTTGGATGAAGTGGATCGGATATCGCAATTATTAGGAAGAAGATGAATAAAATACTAAGTGGTATCGGGGCGAGTTTAACCAGATACTATATGGGAAACAATATATCAATCGGAAAACGGATATCAAGGTAGCTTCAAGCTTTACGGCCACTAAAAATGTCTTAGTCCGGAGTTTCCTTAAGCCTCCAGTTCGTACCAGTGAAAATTGGCCTGCCATACAGAAGTTCTCAAATACTCGCTGATCTACTTGTTCTGGCAAAATAAAAATGGCTGCTCTCACTTTGCCCATAAGGCTTACGTGAACTCTGAGGTTTGTTATGCAACATTTCAGTGAGTTCGAGCCTAGAAGTACCCGGTTAGTTTTGATACCCGTTTCAAGATGGAACAACTGGTTTTTTTAAATTGAATTTGTTTCTTCATCAAATTTTCTGTACCTGTTCCCCTGCAATAAGTTGAAGGCCTCGTTTCTGTAACCAGAAGATTCATTCTAGCTTTCAAAAGAAAACCCTTCATGAAATTTAAGGATGTCGCCGTCGGAAGCACTTTTTGGGTAAGATCGAATGATAGAGTCTACGAAAACGTCCCGCAATTAACGGTTTACTAGCGAAATGCGTACGACAGTTTAGTTTCCCTGCAGAAAGAACATTTTATTCATTTTGTCAACAAGAGATATTATATTAATCTGGAACTTCCCGTTTCCGACGAAGAAAAGAATAACAATGTGCTACTCCTTATTCTATTGATCAAACACCCTGATGAAGTGCCGCAACGAAACCTCTGGGCTCGGATGCTGCCCAAAATTCCAAATTTGCATACCAGTGGTGTGCGAATGGGGTTCGTTCGAACTCTGTTCGACAAAGTAAGGTAAATATGTGCTGATAATCAGTTCTAAAGTGAAAAAGAAGAGGAAAGGTTTATGAAACAAATGCGTTAGTCATCAGTTGCCCGAAATGTTGTGCCGAATCACATCGAATAAGAAGAAAACTACGCAACTATCCAGCCACGATCAAAAAAGAAAGAGGTCCCCGTTAGTTTGTACTTTTTTAAACCAAAGAATTGAAGATATTTAATCGACCATTCGACAAGTGTACCCACGTAGCGGCTCAAAAACGCATTTGGCAGATAACCAAAAGGTTACAAGAGCTCCGAAAATCGACTGAAATAATCTTTTTCCTGATACCATTGCCTCACTTATCGTCTATCAGTTCGCATGCTCTTACACTAAAGTTTGTATGAAAAAAACGGAGCGCCCTTTGGTTCAACGTGCATTAGAGCCCGTGCTGAGAATGGTGTCCGAGTCGATAACCTAGTTCTTCATGATCACCCCCTTAGTGACATGAAATGTTATATCTATAGTGGTAAATCATCTAAATACATGCGGTCACAAGGTGAATGTGATCCAATCTTTAAGGGTGCTACTGTACAACACAAAAGTTATTCTGCTGGTATTCAGTGAAACGGTTTATTAACAAGCACTATGCACTGAAGAGTTTGATCTTGAGTGTTTATCAGTCTTGGCATGAATCCATACAGCTTCCTTTTGCTTCTCGCAATTTTCTATTGGTTACTGTCCAAAACTGCATTTATTGTGACTCGTGAATTGCCGTCGACTAATTATCCTGTTTCCTCCACGTGCCTGGGAAGAGCGGACGAAATACCTACACCGGACAGCATACATTTTCTTCTATTCTTCTGCACTGGACAAAGTGGACTCAGTAGGTCAGGTGTTGAAAAGTCAAAACTGTTTTACACGATATATACATATATATATGACGGATTTGCATAGTTGCGAATCCCTGGGACCAGCTTGGTCACTAATCTGACCCCTGATGTTTATCGTAGTCTTTTTTTCAAAATGGAACTGTATTGCTTGACATCCACTACTCGGAATTCGCATTTGTTTCATTTGACTAAACTGGGATGCCTCACTTATCACAGTTCCAGTCCAAATTCAATTCCGATATCCGCCATTCTTAGCTCTACTAGTCCAGCCCTCATCCGGTCTGATTTCGTCATTAGTAGTTCACTTATATTCATAGTTATCTTCCTACTTCCTGTACTTGCATTCCGAGCAAGGGATATCGATCATTCAATAAATTTTTCCCGAGAGTTGTTTTGAAACTGAGCACAAACTAATCAGATGTCCGCGTAGGCAAATTTATCATAAAGACTGACAGCAGCAAATAAGCTTCAACGGAATCTGAGAACATCGCCGAACCTTTGTAAGGAACCATTAAAAGCGGACGATGTGCCTTATCGCATTACGATAAAATGGTAATGATCACAAATGTATTTTTGGCGCGAAATAACGGAATTTGGAAACTGACAGACTTCCCGTTGTGTTGCAATGCCAGATGTTTTGTTTTAGTGTTAAAATGAGGTCTGAGCACGTAGTTAAACAGGCCAGGTCTTATAATGATTTAGTCAGTCATAGACGGTAATATCCTGGAGGCAATATATTAACCACACCTGTACACGTCATCAATAGCGGTCATTGAATGATTTGTCTGTGAAACGTGCGCAATAACGTTAACTCTTTAAACGACCGTGCGATTTGTGGAATTGCATTGTGAAGGCGTAAACTACAGGCTGTATCCATAAAAAGTGCAAACATTTTCCAGTATTTCGCTCTGCTAGAACATCCATTGGTTGATTCGGCTTTTAGAGAGGAATCGGACACGATCGAGGACGACAGTATGGGGCAGTCAGCAAAATACGACTGCTAATTGTTTGATTTATGAAGCACCAAATGACAAAAGAATGAATGAGAGTAGGTGCATTTATATAATAAAGACTGGTGAACTTTAGTGGACATGTGGTGGCGATAAATGACGGCGAAAAGAGAAAGGACAGCAAGAAAGGTAGAGAAAGAGAGCGAAAGAAAGTAAGAAACTATTGTATAAATAAACCCGACCGATTATATGATTGCCTACTTCGTTATTTTTGAAGCCACCTTGTGCTTGGGACTGGTTAGCACAAACTGGAAATAGCGGTCATATTTTACTAGTCCCAAGTTGGATGACTAGACTTAGACAAAACAGGAAAGGGGCAAGATTGGTGATAGGTGAATAGAGCTCTCGCAAAATTTTAACTGATTCACATGTCTATTCACGGACACGAAATTGGGTGACGAAATAAAAGCAGACAACATCAATCTATCGTTTTCGTAGTGTTGTTCTTTTGTTCTAGTTTGCACAACTTCGCTTGCGGAGAAGCGATCAGGGAATGGGTTGGTTTGGACAGATGTAAATATCTTTTAGTTTGTGCGGGTCCATTCGTTTCGTGTATACACAAATTAGAATGTGGGGCAAAGGTACGTACGTATTCTATTTACAAATGGATTTTTAAATTTCTTTTCTAACGCATATTACTTCTCAGTTTTGCAACAAATAATGTGGGTGGATGAATAGATGAGAGAGGAACCCAACAAGATCACAGATACCTGGAATATTGCAGATACAATGCAGTTGTCATTCTTTGTCTTATTCAGTACAGTTCCTTTCGATTGGGTTGTTCACAGGCTGGCCTCCGACGAGCAGTCTCGTCTAGCAGGACTCGCTCTTTGTGCGTTACCGGAAGCTTCGATTACGTGAACCAGGTCACTAGGTGGATCGTCGGTTCCGAAGGATAGATTTGATCGCGGACTTTCGGGTGAGGCGTTTGATGGAGAGCTACTGGTGGACGAGGAGGTAGGAAAACTGGTGAGTGCGGAAATGGAAAAACTTGGAATAGGATGACTGCCTGCGCTAGAACTGCTGTGGTTATTATTAATGTTATCGTTAGTTCTGTTAGTGTTTTTGTTGCCGCGGATGTTATGTGTGACGGTCAGGGATGCGTTCTGATTATCACCAACCCCGTTATCACTGGAATCCAAGTGGATCGTACGTAGATGTTCTGCCTTATTTTGATCCAGATTTATCTTTCGTCTGTGAATAGTACTTGCCCCTTCCAGTTTGCTTACTCCAAACTTCTGCGTGTCACTTAATGACAAGTTTGTTGGGTGATCATCGTCTTTAGCCACGGTTGGCATGGATAATAGATTTTGTTGGTACATGAATGCAAGCAAGTGGGGAAGCATTTGCGGATTTTGACCAATATAAGTCGAAAGAGAGGATAAGTATCCCGGGTTGGTCAGTATATCATCCCAGTTGGGAATCTGACCGGTTGGACATGGTGTGGACCTAGTTTTCCATATTTGTGATTCAGAAGGTGGAGAAAATGGAGGTTTTCCTGGTTGCACGAACTCCGGTTCTGTGACAGATCCTTCTCGTGCATGGGGTGGATCTGTTGTGTTCATCCAAGGAACAAAACCAGAGGGTGCTATGTGCGACGATTGGGGCAGTGAAGAAATATCCCCAACAGATTTGGAGAACATCTTCTTCCGATCAAAGCAATCACCAGGTTTGCGCGGACTTCTCGGGAAACCAGTCGGGTCACCTTCCAATGCAGAACGGTAGTGGTCATCTGATCGAGGCCCATGTACCGAATCACTCAACTCATGGGATACTATCGTTACATTGGGTGGTTTTTTGCTGGTTCCAAAAGGAAATGGGAGCAACAATCGACGGGGATCGAAATCAAAGGTCGAACTGAGTTGGTGTTGGTATTGTTGCGGTTGGTACTCCTGTTGTTGTTGTTGTTGTTGTTGTTGCTTTTGTTTGTGTTGTATCGGAAAAGATTTGTCCCCCGGGAATTTCTGTATCCCCTCCAGCTGATCTCCAAGTCTATTCAGTCGGAATGAATCCGTTACATTCACTCCGTTTGATGGGACCTTTGTAAACAGATCAGTTTCATTAAATCGCCGTATTTTTTCTCCCTGCGGTGGTCCCGTCATCGGACGTCTGACTCCCATACCTGTGAAAATAGTATAAATAATTGAAGTGTCACAAGACGACTGAGATAGACGAGTGCCAGTATTTTTTACGTGTATAATTATAAACTCGAACTTGGTGGTTCAAGACCACATTGCTCTTTACGATTGTCATTGGTTGAATGTTGTGAACAACTCATATCAACACATCGATTTTCTGCTCCATCGTCTATTTCGGTCACACAGACCCAATTGGTTACGAGGGGAACGCCGTCAGTGGCAGTGATTTTGACGGACAATACATTGTGGATAAACGGCTGTGATATCCTTTGTGTCTAATAATTTAGAATTACAGTAATTAACTAATAGTCTTATCACCTGAACGAACTTCGTGTGACGTGAAAGTGCGTCTTACCTAGTGAGTTTTCGGAGTTTCTATGTTCATTTGGGCTACTTTGTCCACGTGGTCTCAGAAATCATGAGTTTAATGGCCCAGGCACGAATGAATATTAATGCTAAATGGGCAATAACCCAAACAAAATTTGACGGTGATTAAAAACAAGTAGTTCGAAATTTTGAGCAAAACGGAAAACGGAATTCTTTCTTTTTCCAAGCATTTGTAGGCCACTAGTTCTGATACCTATATTTTGAGGTCCAAAGCAGTACGAATTGGTTTGCATGTCTTTCTGTTCGGAGATTCATCAGTGGACTAAGTGTCTATGGTTGTCCGGTTCGCTCATCAACTCCAAATTAAAGATGGCCCGTCACCGACGCGCTCCGGTTGCTTTCAGTTGTCCCGTGTGTTTATCCTGCACCCTACCACACCCTGTTTGCTTCCCATCATCTCTTTTCCAACACAGTCTGCCACTCTATCCCACCCCCACCCAGTAAGTGCAACTCGACCTACACACCAGCTTCATGCAGCTTTAGAGAGTTCGTTTCACGCTTCCTAATCCGCGTGTACAACAGGAAGTACGAGCAGAGACCGCATCGATAATTCGGACATAAATAGGTAACGACGATGCTCGCAATGATTAGGATGGTGACGGTAACAGCAACGGGAATGGCAACGACAAAGGTAATGTCAACTGTTGTAATAATAATAATAATAACAACAACAACAACAAAGGAGAATAACAACCACATAGGACCATTATCCTCGCGGTAGAGGTGACTACTAACATGACCATTGGGTGAATGCAATGATTGTTCAACCGTTCTACCTTTCTATCTCACCGTCTATCTGTCTAACCGTCCGCCTACGGTGCTGTATGCGGCTTGACTTTTAACGCTTGCGATGCCATCGTTATTCTTTCTCCACCTTCTCTTTAACCCTTTTTGTTATCCACCCAGCGTTGTGGGTTTGGTGTCGAGGTGTATGTGTGGCTGGGCTCACATAAGTCAACCGATGTGTAATGTTCGACCTCACGGTCACGCTGTCTCTAATTTTCGACATCACAGCAAACTATCCGGGCCATTAAAAGCGCCATCATGTCCCGATGTGCTGCTCAAGATAGGGTTAAACAGGGAGATAGTGGTTGTTGTGTCCGTGTGGGTGTGTTTATTCACTTGCGTATAAAACAACCACATTGTACAAGCAGCCAAGAGCAATGTGACGAAGTGTGCGCGTGTTCTGTTTCCGCGTTAAGCGTGGCGCCTCCAGAGGAGGGGAGGCACAAGCCTCATGAACAGTGCCACATCCCAAACCCAAGTAGCGGGTTGTTCAACTTGCAAGTTCACTTAGAAGCAGTATGCGTAACTCACACACGCACACGCACATACACTTGAGTGAACACAGCTTCATATCTCATTCGGTCGTGCCAATTAACAGTCGAAAGAACGCTTGAATCGACGGCGAAAATGGCAGGTAGGTGAAAGCTCGACTAACGGGCAAGTAAAGCAACTGAACGTGCAGGCGAGCAAGCGCAGTGAATCTCCCACAGAGCTGGGAGAATAGGTAGATCTGTCGTTCGATATTACTGTTAACTTTTGAAACAGGTTGCAGTTTGTCTCGAGAAGTCACGAGTAGCCGTAAAACAGAGCAGCGAAACGTAGAATAATGTGGCGTGTAGAATTAATTGTTTAAATCTGACCATACTCAGTCGGTAGACAAGGAAGAGAAGAGACAAAGGAATAAACTCACGTTTCATGGTTTGTTTAGACCGACAATGGTACGGTTGTTGTTGTTGTTGTTGTTGCTCCGCCTGTTGGCGCTGGTGATGCTGTTGATGGTGTAGATGAGACAAATTCAAGTGATGCGTATGGGATTCCGGCTGGTGCAAGTTCAAGTCCATGCGCGCGGATTTCTCGATGATATCACTGTCCACGTCAAAGTCTTCCGGCTCCTGGTCATTCTCCGTGTTTGATGAAGTGTGATTTGATCCATCAAATGCGTCTAATGCATCACGCTGCTCTTCGTTCATGGAATGAGTGGGTCGTGCGCCAACATTCTTTATGCTATCCCCGCGTCTGTGGACAATCGGTGATTGTGAAGGGAACAAATGAATTGGTTTAATACATACATTTCACTTCCCTAGTTCAGCTGTGTTGCAGATGATTGAGAGAGTTTAATTCCGACTAAAATATACTTCGGTCAGCATTTTTCGTGTTCTTGCTCTAGCTATTGATACCAAACAAGCATAGCAACACCGACTTAAAGCAAATAGGCTGCAGTCAGTGAATGAGCATAGGAAAAGTAAATGGAATTACTAGTGCAAAACAGCACATTGACATGGATAGGGTTCTAGTCCTAAACACCTTTTTATTAGTGGTATTATTAAATAAAAGTTTCATTGGTACAAATAGTTAAGTAGTCAATTTATAATCAATACTAATCATACTGTTTGAAATGATGGGCAATCAAAGTAAATCCTATTGTGCAGCACAACATCAGAAGCCGATAGAGAGAGAGCGAGAGAGAGCGAGAGAGACAAAAATCTGCCCCAGTTTATACCAAATAATTTAGAATGCAGACGTAAGCGACTTGGTGGATCAGTTGTTCCAGAAACGATGATGTGAGGATAAAATTGTGCAAAATGCAACATGACTGAGAAAAAATTGGAAACAGTCATTTGATTTTCGATTATTTCGTTATCGTTGTCGTCGTCATCATCACCATCACTATTAGTACTACTACTACTACTACTACTACTACTACTACTACTACTACTACCACTACTACTACCGCCGCCGACGCCGCCAGCACAAAAAAAAGAACATACACAAAGCTAAAAAGGAATAACAACTCCAACGTGCACGATACGAAACCGACTAAGTCCAATCAAACGATAGTTATTTTTTGTCAAATCCAGTGTGAACCCAATTCTCCTTTTATTACTATTCAAATTAGTCGGGTAGCACGATCAAGTTTTGATTTAATTGCATCATTTAGTACCGAGGCAAGATGAATGAGGATGAGGTTTGGAAATCTTTTCGATCGCCACTACTTGTAAGTCACACGTTTCTTAAATTTGTCATTAACAGCTGTAGTAGATTACGAGAAAATGTTGACAATATCAATCTGATTTTTAATTGGATTATAAGAATGCTCACTTTTTATCCCGTCTTCCGCCTCCGGTTTCACGAAAACCTTTCGCGAACGGATTGTGATCAATTTTCAGTTGCGTAATCTGTGCCGGGAACAAGTTTGCCACCGGAGTCAGAAAAAGGTTGGGTTGGAAAAAATAGGCGAGACGCCAATATGAGCGGGCAGTCAAGAATAAATAAGAGGACAGTGCGTATATCCTTGGTGTGGACATTCATATTTGTAAGCTTATAGGTCTAAGCGTTCACATACTCTCTCGCGCGCGCGCACGCACACACGCGCGCAAGTGCCGGCACCTAATAACCACCTGAGATATTTATCAGCTGATATAACCAAATGCTAACTAGTTCATATACCATGTCGGTCTGCATTCACAACGGTCTTTCTGCCGTTGTTATCAGAACAAAATAGAATGTAGATGACATGCTTGACGAAGCACACGAGTCTGTCACAAGCCTCAATTTTGGTCAACAGACTTGCTGAAAAACAAAACAAACAAACACTGCGTCTCGGATTCTGTCTGACGTCGTGAATGTCATCAAAAGTCCTACCATAAGTTCTTCATCTACCCCAACGGGCGTGAACAGGCGAGTGACTGAGTGACTGGCTGAGTGAGGAAGTGAGTAAATGAGCCACCAACTGTTTTCACATTAGTTCTGTTGCTCAAATGGCAAAGTTGGACTGACCTTTTCATTCTGATAAGCTGTCACGGCCAGAAATTGTGTTTCTTTAAATGTATATGTATGAAACCTGGAACAAGGAAGTCGGAGGATATCGTTCGCGCGTACCAAGTGGAATCGTGGCTGATATTTGTGCATTGAGTTGAGAATAGTCTGTGGAACAAATAAAAAATGACAGTTAGGATTAGGTTAAGGTGTACGTTGGAGATTACATAAAACGTAATCGGATGAGTTATGCAATTCATCAGTGCGCGTTCTAAAGGCGCAAGTGGAGGGACAGCAATTCGGAAAAATGATAGTTTTTTGCTTAAAAAGCAAAACCGAGAATGGCCAGAAAATTTCACCGAACGGTTTGTGGCTAGTTCGGCAAATTCCATTATTCTTACCGGTTGTTTTGTATTAGTCACAACTTATATGTGCATATATATACACTACATACCTGTATATTCTTCGAGTCATTGATCCAATCTCCTCCTTTTTCCTTTCTTATAATGTGATTCTGGTACACACTAGTCAACCTCAGCCGAATTCCAGACACACTAATTACTGTCTAACAGTGAATTTCCCCTTCTTTCGTGTTTCGCCGTCGAGGTAATTCGTGAACCTACACACACACGCACACACACATGCACACGAGCACAAAAACGTGACCAAATGTACGGTCTAGTTTATATAGTGGACCAAATGGTGTTGTGGCAAGTCTTAGATTATACTAAGTAGTGTGACGAAACCGAGGTTAACGTAGCACGAATAATCGCATTCGTGGTTGCTGAGGCCGTTATCGTCTCACTACAATTAACTTTTCGTTTCGACCGTTCGGAAAACACCCATTCACTTCACCAGTATAGGCTTCTGTTTCTGTTTGTGTCAGTTTAGGTGTGTTAGCATTCTAAGAGGTGTCTTATTTTGCTCTGAGATGTTGTCTTGATGTCGCTTGTAATTTGGTATACGTGACTGTGTGACATGAACTGCCGTGTACTCGTCTTTTAGGCACTTTTCTCTCCTTACTGCTCTCCTCTCTCGTTCCCTCCCTCTTTCTCGTTCTCTCTCTCTCTTTCTCACACACACACACACACCGTTACACAAGCACACACAGAAACACGCTTACAGTACCCACTTGCTTGGAGAAGAAAAGAAAGTCACACAAACAAGATTTTTTCCCTAGAAATCAATGTGCACGGAGCGGTTATTTTGTCCGTGTTTGTATTCTTGTCTCTGTGTTAGCAATACTAATTGTTGAAGCGGCCAAAAAAGGGTAAACGCCTCTATCATGGCCTGCCCTTCTGGCCTTCCTTTCTATTTCACCTTGCGTGTGAACTAACATAGTGAGTGAGCAATTGCAGCTATTTAGTCGGGTCTGAGCAGCTCTCTAGCCTTTGTGTTCCTATGTGTAGGCGCATCAGTTAAGTTGGGCTTGTCCCCTGAATGCTTTGAATTCACACTAAAGTCAGATTAATTTTAACGCTTTCCAGCGCCTTTTCATCTTAAATATATATATATATATAAAGCGAGAGAGTGAGAGAAAGGAGGAAAGTTTTTCTGCTCTGTCCGTGGCATCTGATAGTGGGATAGGCTGCCCTAATCCTCCTATGGACAAATGTTATTCTGTTTCCACTTTTCTGTTTCCAATGGCACTCAGCTTCGCAAACCTCAGTCGATGCCCCTGAATATTACAAAGGTTTTTAATTTTCGAAACTTGAACGGTTCAGCGGTCCTTAAACGAGTTATCTGGTAACTTTCTGCCATGAGCTCGTTGCTCGGTTGTTAGAGCACACGTGGTACTAATATATGGAATACGTCTCAGTTCCCTAGGGGGCCGAATTCTTTTCACATTGGGACTTTTTCTACCTTTGTAACTTAGCTGATGGACACTTTGCGGCTAAGCATGTTTACTGATGTAACTTCAAAAAAACAGTTTGGGATTTCTAATCGTTAAATACCAATTCTTGGAATTTATAACTATTTTTATCCGCAATCAGCGAAAAAGAATCCCACGGCCTTAACCATGAGACTTGGAAAATGAACTCATTTAAGTGGTGAGCGAGTTTTGTGCCAATAACCAGCCTTTGTTTGCATCGACGGTGCAGATAAGACTCGATTGTTTCATTTGAGATTTGACTTTTTTAATTACACTTTCAACTTACGAGTATGGTCAAATGGGGGATACGCTGTAGCTACTAGGACCGACTACCAGGTGGGGGTCGGGATCGGTAAGCATGACCACGAAACTTCGAGTGAGTTAGAGCCACACAGGGCCGCTGTAAGTCAACCACAAGCCGGAAGGCAGCTGACTACTATCTGGCGTAAAAGTGACTGAAGCATTTGAAGTTTGAGCTTCTGACCACAGTGGAGTAATAAGTCCCCAGTTCAATTTACAATCGCCGTTTCGTCCCACCAAACCAATACAAGGGACACAAGCACTAGTGCACAAAGGATGAAAACCTAAATTCCACTGAGCTACACTTTGTTTCTTCATGGTTTTCAGGCTGTACAAAGTTGGCGTGGTGCATTCAAAACAAAAATATAGAAACTAAGGTAAGATTCTACCGGGTTCGCAGTTTTCACCAGTCTACGGTGACTGGTAATATTCGTTTTTGGCAGATATCATATAGCGGCGGGTTATTTAATTATCCTATCTTGTATACAACCGCATCTATCACTGATTTGACTTTGTAAAATACGCACTTATCCTTGTTAACATGGATCGTAAGTGTACGAGATATCTGTGGCACGTATATTGAATTGCGTCTGGAAATCCTCTTCAATCCATCCTCGATCTTAGTATGATCCGATGAAACCATCAAATTTTTATGAATAACGAAACATTGATGTATTCATTCAGTCATTGAATAGGGTTCATTATCCTAATTCCACTCACGTAGCCATGTTTATCCGAAATGTTGTTGGTCAGTTTGAGTTTGTGGAAAGAGATAATCTTCTGCATCCATTGTTCCCCAGTCGACGGGGAATCTGGATGAATGTACATTCGTTTGGGCATTTCTGGATCAGCTTTGCCGGCAACCATCCACAAATTGTTGTGAAATTTATAACGGCAATCGTCCATGGAGACGATATCCATGAGTACAATATATTTGGCTCGTTTTTCCAAATTGCTCACTTTGACTTTGAACGGAGGAAACATACGCCTGGTAGGGGAGGTGGAAAGAAAAACAATATCAGCAATAAGTTTAAACCGGATATTGTAACCATAAAATGTAAATATTGGAGTCATCGCTTGGTGCATCGGTTGTCTGGTTTTATTCACATGGATTCGATCAAGCTGTCTGACGTCCTTTGTCATGCGGAATTGTAAAACATTCAGCTTGCTTAGGAAATTATTCATTTGGTAAGTGTTTAGGATCATCCAGAGCACAAAGACGCAGAAGCAAGACTGGAACTGGGATCCGGATCGACTGAATGTTGTGCGAACTTCACAGTCACCTTAATTGTGGTGGACCTTGGGTTTCATCTTCATCACCTGCTGGCTTTCATTGGCTTTTAAATTTTGCCCGACCAAAACATGCATGCACTTCAAATGGATCGAAGCGTCACGATAAAAGTATTAACTCAGTGTACGCCTTTTCAACTCTAATATATATATATATATATAGTGTGAGACCGACTTCGTTCTCCTTTGCCTTGTGAGACTTCAGCAAGTCAGTATTGTGACGGAAAATCAAACTGAATTCAGCTTTGCTAGATGTAATTCCGAAGTTGGGGCAGACAACAACACACTGTCGCCCAGCTGGGTGCCACATTTGAAATTCAGCGTTTTGTATGGTTCCATGTTACTGTAAATTTCAGGGTCAAGGTTTCCGATACCTGCCCTGTAGTGGGTCTTATTATATATAGGGCATACTCTTTCCTCTAAACTTATGCACGGGGTAATCTACCGGGATCTAATTAATTACGTTTCTAGTCTGCATCATCTTGTTCCACAAAATTTTGACAAAGTCATTTAGCAAGAGGCTTGGTGCAAACTCTTCGTGGTAATAATAATAATAATAGTAATAATAATAATAATAATAATATGCCATTCTTCTTATGTTCTGTTTTGGATTACTGTTCTGGAATTCATTCGACTAGCCACAACTAGTCTCAAGCTATATCAAATGTGTCGGCCTTTCAGTGCCATTGCCATCGGAAAACGATGACTTATTATCAGTAGTATATGGCAGTGTGCCATGGAGGTGAGTATTTAGCGCTTCTCATTATTCATTCGTCCCCATCTCGTTTATATTCGTAAAAGTTTCAGTTTGTATTGCACGCGCCTGCATGAGCTGGACACAACCCAACCTCCTCTCTCGCTGCATTCGCCCCGATTTTTTCGTCATTCTTCACTTGTTCTGTTCATCCTACAGGGTTGGGCACAAGTCAGATGGGATCTTTCGGAAAAACGAACTGAATCGCATGAGCACAATAAACGGATTTATCTTTTCGGTCAATCGGCAACGTACATTTTGGTCCTTCTAATTCGTTCGGCTATCCCTTTCACACACATCTATGGGTACACAAGCATGCTCAGCGAGTAGAAGTGCTCATCAAATTTCAGTTAGCAGCAGTCGTGACACATCACAACCCAAGCCAGAAAAGCGGAACTGAAGATCAGCTAACTGTATCGTACGAGAGACAGAGACGCAGAACGCACTTTCGCATTTCAAATAACCTTGCCGGCAAACTGTTCACCTCACCTTGGCCTAGCATAAAACAACACAACATGGCTTTAAGCGACTTCCATTACGATGTAGCATCCATCAGTTCGTCCATTTATCCGTTAGCGAACCAACCAAGTGGATCTAACCTATGGACGTGAGCTTAGTGTCGTCATGGCTGCCTATTCGGTTAAGATGATTATCATTTATTTGATGGACACGGTGAAATTTACACACGTGGATTCTCGTCAACCATAGGACCGCACCCCATATCCCACCCATCTAGATGTTTCATATGATACTGTCTAACTCTCTCCACACCCGGGCCTGTGGGTGTGTTGATAGGGATGTGGGTGCATGCATGTACACTCTACGTATCATTGCAAGATGGATAAAATAACGAAGGCAGAAGCAGCTACCAGCATTTATATGGAAAGGATATTCCAATGAGTGGGACGTAAAGGCGACATGCAATCACGAGGGTGATAGAATCTCACACTAACTGCAGTCTTCTAGTCCTTTTGGGGACGCGACGCAATCCCGTCGGAAGTGTCGATCACTGCAATTTTCCTGTATAGCCCACCACATTCACATGCACGTGTTTATCTGTGTACGCTTAGCCGTTGGTACATTCTGTTTGAGAAATTGCATTTAATGTTTGACAGACACTGCCTTTCAGAAAAATTACCAGTCATGTTTGTACCCCATTTCCATCCAATGCTACTCTACATATTCCACGTACAACATCATTTTAGAAACTAGATTAGTAACTTTAGGTCCATTGTTTAGCACGCCTAATCGAATATTTCATCGGAACTACTGATATGAATGTTGGAAGCGACTACTTCGAATCACCACCACGATCTAGGTGGAAGCAGACCGGCACGTTTAACCTCATATCAATTCCCCAACAAATGAACATGCTACGCAACAGAAACTAATTAGGTAATAAATGAAACCCAATAAGTTTGTTTACGAATCAACTCACTTAAGCAAATACACGAACAAACATGCAAGAATTACTCGAAGCAATTCAAGTCGAACCTGGTGGTGTTTTTATCCATCCTAAGTGGGCAAGTTTTCAGCCGAATCAAGTGAAACTGATATGGAATACTTATGAAGAACACAATACATGTCCATATGGCTTGACATGTAAGCGGCGAAGGGAGAAAACTGAACAGGCACTAAAATTGGAGGCGAGCCTCCAGATCACCCATTGCATCCAAACGAACAAGGTAATTAATCAGACTGCTCCCATATGTGAAGTTACAAGGTGGAAACAGCCTAAAGAACTGAACAGCGAGAAGAAGCTTTGTATAGTGCTACTTGAAGACAATAGTTGGTATTGGGTATCACACTGTCTGAAAACTTATTACAGGCATTAGAATGTTTTTGAACAAAAAATCCAATAATATACCCTTGTTAATTCTGCTACAACTTGCAAGCAGTTCTAGAAGTTTGATTTAAAAAATATAATCCACATTCAGTCACAGAAGTACATTAAAACATTAGAGCTACAGGGAGAAGGCGCATGAGATAAAAAAACTGAAGGGCAAGCGTGTAAGGTATTCTGAGCCTTCCCAGAGTGAAGAACAAGAAAGAGAGTCTGTGGAACTTGTGAAATAAAGATTATGAAATAGTTGTCTAGGAAAGTTTGTGGATCTTTTCGAATTTACTCGTGATTGCTTGCTAGCAATGGGATATTACTGAAGACAGATGCATACTGGGAACCATACTGAACATTAAATTCGGGCATCGGCGCATTCAAAGCACTGTTGGTTATAGGGAATAAGTGGAAGATCAGCAACTTAGTTCAGTCAATTTTTCTCACATCTTACTAAGACTGTCTTTAACATCGTACGAACAGCGAAAAGGACGTATTTAGCATATTTGCAACCAATGAAATTGGAAGAGACAAGGAACTTGGAAATGAAAAGAGAGAAAAAGCGAAGATGGAATGGTTCCTTAGAAAACGCTTAAAGCAACTGGGGAACATATTGTTTTCAAAAAAAGTAAGCTGATTCCCGGACGTTTGGGACAGTGCTGTTTTCATGAAGGTTCTGAAAAGGGATCCTGATATCGAGGGAGCCAAAGGGACAAGAAATGTTCATGAGCAAACTGGAAAAGGGGAAGCTTAGATCCGAACGTTAGTTAAAATATGATTAGGAAGCAGGTTTTTGAAAATATTAAAATCAGCTGAGGCTTGAACCATGTGTCAAAATCTATCGAATCTCTTCTCGGGAACTAGGTATCGTGTAACAGACTTCTAAGAATGGATGAGGGTTCAGATCATAAGACAAATATGAAGAGTGGGATAATGATGCCTCAAGATAAAACGCACGTGTTTTGATGAGTAACCGTGGAAGCGAATCGGGTTCGCAAGTCATTGCTGTTGCTATCGAGGAGTTTTCAGGACTGAGGTGACCTCATTAAGAACAACAAATGATGGAGCACTTTAGCTAGGGCGGCGGTTTTTGAAGGACTCATGGCTGAATTCCGGAATGTCAAGGTTTAATTTTGGTTTTAAGCTACAGAGATATTGCAAGACTTTCCCAATATCGAAGAAACTTTTGCTCTCATATGGAATGTCTGCGTACATTGCGTTCAGCCACTTGTCTCCAACTCTGATCAGAGGTATGTGGTGTTTAGCTATATGCCGCAGCAGTCAAAAGTCGACAACTAATGGTGCAGGAGTTCCCTTGAATTGTTGCTTCATTCTGAAACCTGTGGATGTGTAAGAATATAACGATGAGAGAAAACTTCCACAAATATGGAATATTTAAAATCTTTACCCATTCCGTGGTTTGAGTGAATCAGTGATTTAAGTATGCGTGCGTTTGAATGTTTGTGCACGTCTAGTAGAAAATGTTACCCTCAACAGCATACCTATTCGCAGCTTCATCTAGGGTAGGTACCAACTATTTTGCGAAACACCGATTAAATTTGTTACTAAAATAAGCGTCTAGCTAATTTGCTTACCATTTCGAAGAATTATTCACTACCAAAGTACCACAGTTTTAGTCTGTACAAACCACTCTATGATGATATCTGACTTGAGAGATCAAAAATGATTGATCTCTTAGAAACCCTTAGTTTCTAAAAACAAATTAAGTTTGTTGTTTCCAACGAAGACGGACATTGATTTCATTTGCTTTTAATCCGGGAGACCAGAAGAGTTGATACTCTAATGCATACTAACTGAATGGAACCTAGATGTTGCAGTTTTGAAAGTCCTTGTCTGTCTTTAAAAGTCCTTTGACAAGAAAAAATAATAGTTCATAATTTAAAGGGTAAAGCACGAAAAGAGTACAGCTCTGAAGTGCTTACACACAAAACATGTAGGTTGTGGTTTGGAATATGGGCGATTGTGCTGGTTCGTTGGCACAAATTCTTCACGCATAATTAGTTACCATATCCTCACGGTTGTCGGTTGCATGCCATATAAACAATCTCCCACTACGAACTGTGATCTTCGACAAATTAGACTATTGAAAAATCCGATTTACTTACAAACTGATTTACAGCACCTTAGGAAAACCCATCTGCAAATGTGCAAGAAATTTCGCCGTAAATGCACTAATCCCAAACTTCGAAATGAAATTCAAACTCGGAAAGCGTAGTTTCGCTTCGTACTTCTTAGGTTGTACAGTAAATTTAATTTTCCCCCAATCTCCTGTGATCCGGCCTCATTTAGTTGTCACTGTTTTCTCGCATTCGATACTTGTGTGTTCAATTTGACGAGCATAAGATAACGAAAAAGAGAACGCCAATTTCATGTCTCTCGTCCAACTTTCGCACCTCTTTCTCCCCTAACAAAAAAAATACAGGACAGACGACATTTTACAAAGACCTGCTTGCTTTCATCTGTTGGCTAATTGTGTAACAATTGTTTGTATTCTCACTCTGCATTTGCACAGAATCCAACTGTGGCCGGATGCACCCATACCCGGAAGATTTCTCATTAGTGTAACCGTATGGGGAAGTTGTTGACGAACTCTGCGGGTAGAAATGTAATTCGTTATAACGAAAGCTGAACGATGGGAAAAAATTCGTTGATCATCTTTGCTTATTTATTGTAAGTTGTCAGAAAGCTGTTCTTTCTCCTAACTACACGATTAGTCTGAAGGATGAACTGTTGCACAATGACGGACGGAAGGAACCCTGTTAATTTTCGCTGGTTCTGCATGTCTAATGGTACGTGATATCAGCACGGAGGAAGACAAAGCACGACTATTTGTCTCGTTGATGGACAGCCGTTGAATTGCGAAGTACGCACTAAAAAAGCGCCCAATTTCCAGGAGACTGAGAAAAAATGACTCAACGATCGAGAACCATGGACAAGTTGCTAATCTCCACTATTAGCTCTCTGTCTCTCCCTATCTCTCCCTCAATAAGTTGACACAGGCACACAGGTCTGTTTCCGAATAACGCGCTCAAGGTAGACGATCTCTTTGAGATGCCACGAGGATCACAGGTCACAAGAAAGTAATCGATCATTTCATTGTCTATTCGGCAGAATGACGGTGAGTGAATTCCGCTGGTTAATAAATAACCAACCCAGCTGATGAACCGTTATTTGAAAATGACACCTCGATACTATTTGGTCGCATCGTGACGAACATACATACATACATACATACATACATACATACATACATACATACATACATACATACATACATACATACATACATACATACATACTACATAGCATACATACATACATTACGTCCTATCATATCATGACATATCCACATACATACATACATCATACTATACATACAATTGACATACTATGAACACTACATACTACATAATACATAATCTGCATAGATACATCATCATAGCATGACATACATAATATCTACATACATAATATCATACTACATACTGCAACATACATACATCATACACATACATACACACATATTACATACATACATACACACATACATATCATACTACTACATACATAGCTGATTTCTTTAGTGATACACCAAATTTCATGGCTCAGTGCTCAATATGGTTACAGCAATGAATAAGATTTTGGCAAAGCTGTTCCGTCGCCGAGAGGCAATCATTTTCGGATTTTGTGCGATCTATTCAGCATGAACATGATTTTCAGGAAGCAAACCTAATTAAATTTCTCTCCAATGTTAATCCATAAGTGGTTTCATACATCGCGATTAGTTTTACTTGCATTTTTTCACTATTTCTATACTTGCAGTGCCATTTTCCCAAGACAGCCTTTTCATATGAAATGTAATGACTTACACTCAAAAAGGCACTGAAGAATACCAACTTCGAACCTCTTCCGCGAACCGAGATGACAGCAGTCGGTTAAGTCTATCACTGATAAAAGTCACGCGGAAATTTACCACAATTATGATGCTTGGATTTGTATTCTGCACAGATAGAAAACTTCCATGTCATCAGCGGATTAACGTGCGGGTCTGGCGACTACGTTCCGTTGAAGATCGAATCCAATTAGGCTAGGATTACTGCGTGACCCTAACGCTACGAGATACAACATCAGTGACAAACTAACAGTCCAGTACGGATAAATTTTCACCCTGTTCGGGACTCGGTATGAGAGGGTGGAAGACGAAAGATGTATAGCTGTGAAACTTGGAAAGTGAGCTGTCGATTGCATCACCTTAATCATTCCGACATTGTTATTAGAAGAGCAATACCACTGATCTGACTACGTGGTGCGGTCGTTATCGAGCTAGTGTCACGTACATGCAGCAGCGATACCTGAAGCAACATTTTCTATTGCTTACGCACTTACGTGTGTACATGATCGGTTGGTCCGTGTTTAAAACTAAAACGATTATCGATTTCTACACAGCCTCATTCAGTTTATTTGAAAAAGCACCATTTTTATTCTGAACTCGAATAACTTGGAAGAAAGGAACATCGAAACTAGGAATGCGACAGGAAAAGGTGCAGCAGGCTGGGCTATCATCATTCACAAACAGTAAAGAAAGCGAATCGTCGATTGAAACACTTCATTTTTCTTATTATTTTAATTTCCCCTGTTCTTCCAAATCTATCTCGACTAGGTTATGTTCACATGACTTTATTCCAACTTTTCGCGTTTTCGTTTTGTACGGGTCTGAGCGGGTAACGAGTAAATAGTTGGGGGTGAATTGGCCTTAGTATATATATACCGTGCATATAAAATTCTCTTTTAGTGAATTCTTTTGTTACCTCCATCACTGGTCCACCCACTTGCTCACTCATTTACTACTCCGTTCTCGGTCAGTCCATTATTTCGGCTGACGAGGGCAAAGGCCACAACCGTGGGGAATTTTGTCGGCAATAACGAGGTCTTATCGGACATTTTTCACTCGTCGTCCTAAAACGCTCTTGTGATGCTGTGAAATCACCAACAACAGAAGGCCTGCGCGCATTGAACTCCGATCATGTCGACATCGACTCATACTGCCACGTTGACGAAGACCATGACCACGACCAGGACGACGGTATGATGTTGATGACAAAGAATCGTTTCAAAAGACAGAACGAGCAAGCGGCAACACAGGTATGCACTCGTATTCGAGAATTCACCTACCATTCAGGTTAAGGTACACTGGAACGTTATGAGGTTGACGGAATTCGGATTGCACCAGTAATAGCTCTCATACTATAATATTAGCATTGCTTAATTCATGCGCGGAACATCGGAGGACAAACAGACAATTCTGCCAGTGTCCTTAACCAACCAGCAACGGGAACTTATTTGATAGTTTCCTTGCATTATTTAGACAGGTGCGCACGTGAATGACCTACTCTAAACATGCACACACGGCAAACTACCAGTCAAATACGGTAGGTAAAAATGACCTGGGATGGGGCATTCATGACTAATTCGCTCTTATACTACTTGTACCTTTGAGCAGCCAACTCCAGTTGCACTTTTTTGAGTGCTGGTCCTACTTGATTCTCTCCTTGCATGTGACAGATAGTCGACAAAACCACCTAATTTGGTTCATACTTAGTACTAACAAAATAAGGTTTGTAATTAATATGGTTTTTCATCTCGAAAAGAAATTTTTATAGATATATTACTCACTATTCACAAGAGCTGAAACTTATTTAATGGCCGAAATTTTTGATGCAGGGAGTTTTAAACTGACAACAAACCTATGTACTCACGCGACGACAGTATTACTACTACGACGGTTACAAGAACAACGACTAATACTACTATTACTATCATATATAAGTTAATCAATTTGCCTAGCAGCACTTTCGAACTACGTGGATATTCAAAGTATCAGTAACAATCGCTAACTGGTCGTTTTTGCCTCTTCTGCCAATGGCACATGAAAAACCGTTATTTTCAAAATCGGGTTGTTGTCCATCGACAGCTGCCAAGCGGGGGTTGGACTGATGGTGAGGGGAATCGAACTCGTTATCCTCATGCCGCAAGGACACAATGGTGACCGCCTAACCATCACTGGTCATCAGTGCAAACCAAAGAATCACTGCAGGGTAGCATTTTCACCTAACTTGTCAGAGGTTAGTGAGTATCTATGGCTCCCTTGGTAACAATGCTCACTGGGTCATCTGGAATGATTGTGTCAGCATAAACTGGTGTATGGCTTAGCTGGTAGAAGTTCTTTTCCTTCAAAACTTTAGAGACCACCTGCGGGACTTTGCTACCTGTTAGATTTGACCAGTATGACACGCAAGTTGATTCGTTGGTGATGCCCATGCATAGGCATCGATCCGTATCTTCGTAGTGTTCGCTTGGGAGTTTGGTATTTCCACTAACTGCGACATGAACCATTTCGAAACTCTAGTTACGGGGATTGTGCATCATCTCACAACACCGCGAGACTTGTTTATATAGATAAGTGAGGGTTGAGACAGTAACACCACGTCAGAGAGCTCATTTGTGTCAGATTTACTGTCGCAAAACCGCCTTGATACACAGGTGACTGAGAGGTGAAAGACAAAAGAAACTTAATCCAACCTGAAGTGCTTGACGTAAAATATAAATCTAGCGACTGCATAAATGCAGAAAAATCTGACTTAGTCATCTGGGAATTAATTCCATCAACCCGGTCGGTGATGATGCTGTATCTACACGGCTTATGTCGATGTTTATGTGCGTAAAATCATTCGTTTATGCACTTTAGTACTAGCAGCGGTCATTGTACAGTAAAGTATTTATTATGAAGCGTTAAAACTCAAAGCGTCATAACACGACCGTTTTAGCCTTTTTGTACTCCGGCCTTACGTACGGAAGCAACTATCATAAGAATCAATTTCCGCTACCAGCGGTCTGTGGTACTGTAAATCCAGGAGTAGATAGGTGTATTATCGTTGAATTATAATAAATCATTTGGGACGGTAGAATGATCAAACATCCCGGATTACCATCCCGAATTACGATCAACGTCTAAATCAGCATCAGCCGATTCACCATCACGATTGGTGTACATCCACACACTACTTTAAAAACGGAAAACAATAAAATGGACTCATTCGTCCAAAACGTGCCGGTTCTGTTCTCTGCCTGTTGATCAACGCGTACCATGCTTATCAGTAACCCTGCCGTCTACCAGGATAGTCCTGTCAAAATATTTTTCTTTCGTGCGATCGATTTTCCTAACTCGTGTTATGTTCTGTGCGATGGCCATTTCTTTAATGAGTTTTGTTACTTTCCATTGCAAGTAGACCTTCAAATCAACCAATAGTTCTAAGTCACTCGAAATGGTTAGCGTGCAGTCAACAGCTTTTTGAAGCATTATTGATTATTCTATTAGTAATTGTTATAACCCAAAGAAGGATTTGGTTTATTTTGACTTATTAGTAACCTCCTACTGTGATGTACCGGTCGATAGTTAAAGAAAACACGAAAAGAATCTACTACAGGCCTATCTTATCGTTACCGTTTGGTAGAAAGTGGTAGACTGTAAACTGACAATAATACCGATCGAAATGGTTGAAAACTGATCTATTGCGGTTGAACTTAGAAATACCAATATTTTCTTACAGTTAGCATATCTAATTCTGTTCTCATGAGAGGACCTATTGAATCCATTCCTCCGAAAATACACGGCCACACAGAGGAGGACCGGGTGGGTGGGTGGTGGTGGGTGGTTAAGTTAGAAATTACCAAGCGCACAAAAGTACACACACACATACACAACGAATTATTCGGATAAATTGGGTCGCTTGAATTTGAGTTCAGCCACTGACTGGGGTTCACATTATCTACAGTAATTTGCGGAATGATAGCAACTTTAGTCTTGTGCCTACTAATAAATTTTCTGCGAAAATAACAAACAAGTTGCTGTTTTATCGCGACTACACTGACATGACAGGACAGTACTAGCATTCATTAATTGACTGCCTGAACAAGATTTGTCGAAAACAAAAATCCACACTTGGGTACCTGAGTATACTTCGCATTATTGTCTAGTATGAATATCTTCGTCCAGAAGAGAATTGCAAGTTCGAAATTCATCTGTGATTGATCTGAGTGGTTGGTGACCGAACTTGAAAACGAAGCTATTTCTCGTCATGCATCAGTGCCGAATTCGCCACCGAGAATCAGGGAGGGAAATTTGGACAGAAAAGTGTTTCCTGTAGTGTGTTAAAAATAGCCAATAGTTCGAGCTCACGGTGTCCCTATTGCAGACTTGAACCCGAGAATGTCAGTGGTTGGTCGAACGCCACAACCACTTGTTTATCTGGGGTGACTCTCGCTCTCCCGTTGTTCTCTCCTACCATCTAATCGCAGCGTACTATTTGTGGGAGTGCTGCCGAATTTCCGATGTGTATCCATTTGGTTCGATAGTCTTGCAAACATGTTGTTTAAGGTTCATCCCTCATGCTTTGCCCACAGCCGTTAGTGCCACTATTAACGAAAGGCAACAGTTAGTTAGATAAAGCATGTAGATGCTGTGAAGAATCATAGGCATTCCGTCGACTAACTGTGGAGTATAATAATTCAAACTGCGTGCTTGTATGTGAACGGATGGATGGGTGGGAAACTGGACGAGCCAACAAAATTCGGATGGGTATAATCATATCGCCTATACCTGACGTCTTTTCAACCTGAGATTTAATGGTACAGTGCAATGAGGAATCGGTACTGATCGTCCGTGTGTTATGCTGCTCTTGTGTTGTTCCCAAATATCGAGTCAGTCGCACTTACGTGCCCATGCCTATCCGAATACATTAATAAACTGAGTCTAACCCTACCAAGGGGCGGATCAGTGACATAACCAACAGCTTTCGATTGAACAACTTATTGAAGGTAATGTAAACTACACCTTACCGAGTGTAACGACTTTAGGCAATAAAAATTTTGCTTCTATTTTTCGTATCGTCAGGCTGAGTATCTATAATCTTTGGATTTAAAAATGCATTGCTCTTCTGTTAACAGCAACACCCATCTTCGAAATGCGTATCGAAATTCTAGAGGATAACTGTTTTTCCATAAATCTCCAACCGAATCCACATGGATCCCGAAATCGTCTGTGTCACAGATCACAGGTTTCTGATTTCTGCTGCGCAGTGAAGATGCGCCCGGCTGTTCATTGGTGGGTTTGTTTCATCAATATGGCTTACGCATATATCCAACACTTTCTCGAGTGCATGGCACTATACTCAAATCGTTATCTTTCAGTGAACGGTCAGCTCGCTCAAAACCCCTAGTTACTTCCGCATAAACGAGACCCGTTATTAGTAAAGCCAATGCAGATGAGGAGAGCGAAATCACCCGCTTTAGTTAAACATTCTCAGGTTAGTTGTTGGGGTGAACTGGTGTGTTATGCATCTGTAACTACCATAATTAACAAAAACGGTTAGGAAGGCTATTCACCTATTCATTATCTTACGGACCGATTAGGACCATGATCACAATCATTTGAGAACATACAATGCACATAAAACAGGCATCAGAAATCTGCCACGAGAACCGACCCACCAAACCCCAGTGATACGGATGCTGTACAGTCAGGACTGTCCTAAACCCGTTTTCTCGGTTTAGAGCAAAAGGACTTAGTGATAGGCACTTTGTCAATTATCTTTTGATAGTTTTGACAATTTAATAGCATTCTAAGAAAAAAGATTTAAAAAAATACCAGCGGTTTGGCAAGAGGATATCAGATGAAAACTATCAGAGCTTTAGAGAAAATCAAAAATCAACGCTATGGAGGTCTGACAAAAATTTGCAAATGGAATTTGTAAAATATCTGCTGCTTGATTCTCAAAACGCTACATCCCATTCGGTTATTAGTTACGGAAGAATTACATGCAGAAGAGAGGTTAGGGCTTATTCCTCCCTTTCCGTTCGATTGATTTTCACTGAGAAGCATGCAAACGCTGTGGACCAGATGAAGTTCATCCGACTACCAGTACTCACTTTGCACTAATTCCACCTAAATTTTTACATCTATTGGTCTTGCACCAATGTGGTCTGCTTGTTGTTTCCTAGCTCACAGCGCTATCCACTCAAGAGGGGAGAGGAAGGCAAGAAGTAGTGAAGGAACGACCACAAAATAGTAAGTCGAAGAACTATGCAGAATAGGAAAGATTTCGAATATAAGAACGTCACTGACTGTGACACATTTGTTTTTTTCTCTCTCTCGCTTGGATTCATCTTGTGAACCCCAACCTGGCAGTCTAACTACATCTATACAATCTACTCTGTTGGTTACGTTTTTATACCTTTTAGTTGTCATTTATTGACCACTGATCTGTTTTGTTTAGAAATTCGAAAATTCGTCTTCGAGGTGACCAAAAATGACCTCCAACCATTCTTTTTCTTTTGATCTGGATGATTTTTTTGTACGAACTGACATTAATCAAGGGCAGTCAATGGGCTGTCTTGGTGAGAACAATGCATGAACTATACACGATACTTCGAATAGAGCAGCGAAGCCGTCATCCTACGAGACCAAAGCATGCCATATTCTACCGATAGGTAAGGGAAATCTGTTCAACCTATAACTGTTCATACTTGATTCGAATCTTAGCATGCACTTATTGGGATGTTCATTCTTAACAAGGTGAAAGAAGTAATGTCACACGAATGCCTTTTTCCTGTGGACTGGAAAATGACGATACTAACACTACCTGGTGAATCAGTTGTAATCTTATTAAAGCAATCGATAAGCAAAATTGCAACTAACCGGTTAATTTAATATTACTTCGGGAGCATATATATATATGTTACTGTTCTAAAGACTTTTGTTTACTGAACCGCGAGTTACATACTGCTTCCTCATTTCTTGAAAATCTTACCACGTCTAATTTTGTGTGGGATCGGAGATCGAGCGCAAAACGGAATTTATTGCAATCGTTTTTAAAGGGGAATGAGTTTTGCAAGACAAAAGTTGAGAATTCGTGTTCGCTGGCTTCGTCTCGTAAGTCTGCGATTGATTCTATCTTTCGCCTACTACAGCTCGCTCTCACTAACTAATTAGAGAAGTCAAGTTCAACAGACAAAAGGTATTCGTTTGTTAATCAAAATCACATCGTTTATATTGGTTTCCCATGATTAACTGTAACTGATGGCTCAGCTTATCGACTGGCGCAATCCGTGCGATGTTATCACAGCAGCGTTGATTTTTAACCGCATTAATGTATTTGGCGAGTCAATATTCTCTACAGAAAAGGCGTCTGAGTTGAAGCAACTAGTGCGCGGAATGCCAAAAAAGCACAAAAACCTAATCAGCTGCATTTAGTGCGTCGGCGAGCATATCGATGGATGACCACTGCAAATGACTGGAACACCAAAGTAATCGGTTATTTTAACCCCTAATATCTTTGCAACAATGTTCACACATTGCATTGTAATGTTCTGTTGTATTGTATTGTACTGCATTGCGTTCCGTTGTGTTGTGTTGTGTTGTGTTGTGTTGTGTTGTGCTGTATTGCATCGTATTGCATTGCACACAGTACAATGAAATTTTCCCTGGTCATTTAAATATCGTTGCAAAACTTCGGTGATTAGGGCGGCCGATATGAAATAAATAAGGATAAACTTGTTTTTCGTTCAGTAGTTTACGTGAAACAAGGCACATGACAAACAAATCCGATTTTGCACCAGTTTTGTTGATGATCTGGCAAATGGTGGCTAGAAGACTAAGCATAGTTTGATATCAGTAGATCAAATCTCCCAGGTCGGTCGGTTCCCAGGTGGGTTTCCGGAGATCTGATCAATCGACTGATATCTGTAGTACCGAACGATGGGATTTTCCATTACGATAAATGAATGATGTCAGTGGAACTTCACTGTTATTAGATTTCACACCCCAGTGATTGTCCGAACTTCCATCTGAACAGAGAAGGTTAGCGATCGCGGACTGACTAGCAGTTCCGTTTGACGAAGCGCATTTGGACAGCGCGGAATTCTTGGATGGATGTAAGGTTTTAGGAAGGCAAGCTTTTGCATATGTAAAGCCGGACATGGCCAGAAAGCAATTGTTTCCTGCATGTTCTAGTCATGCAAAGGCGTCATGCAAAGGTTGTGATGCTCTTACTGATATTGTCGCGATGTACGCAGTTCTGGAGAGTCACACGGTTAATCGGTACGTGAAATCGCCGTTGTTTGTAACATTCGTAAGCTTATGCTACTACGCAATATTCCAACAGTTAGAAGTTCTAGAACATTCTTACGTGGTATGCTTTAAGCGAACAACTAACACGATGAATGGTTGCGAATTTCCAAATGTCCAATGCTTCATTTTGCAGGAAAAATACGCAGCTCACCGTCAAGAATCTGCAATTACACATTGAAGCTATCTCAACAGGCTCATTGGGAGTCGTCGGCAGTGTACATCGATCGCGCCTGAACTGGAAAGCAAAGCCCAATAAAACAACTGCAACCCAGTTACCACAGCCACATATGGTCCTCCGAAATGATTCTCGTTCGCCTGGTGAACATCAGTCATGCGTGTTCTTATAGCACCCTTATCTATTATCGGCTATTTCACGGTCATAAACCATTGCTCAAAGGAATGATCCACTCCTATATGACAGCACAATCTCTACGTGAACGGACTTAGTAAATAACATTACAGCGACTGACTACTGTATTGTATTTAGTAATACGGAAATTTTATGTGATTTTCTAATAATTCGTCATATTGCATCGAAGTGCATACTGACCCTATTCACAAACCAATGGCTACAAATCGTGAAGCATCATCGATAGCAAACGTTATCACTCATCGGGTCCACGTAAGCACATCTAACTAGCGAGAAAATACCTCCTATAAGGTCTACACGCTCAATGAAGTTCGCTGATACAAATTAATTTATAGGGTAAATATAGTCTCGAATAATTAATTGCTTCTGGTTAAATTCAAAATGCGTGCATATAAGGAAAGGCAGCAAAACAGTAGACTTATTTTCAGTCAAAATTAAAAATATTAGTAATACCAGTCCAAGTACAGTGACTTAATAAAAACATCTCACTTACCGTCCGCTCTTTGTGATCACCATCTCGGTACCATGAGCATGGAATTTGTCCCACAAATATTTATCGACTAGATCAACTTTGGGTCGACTGTCGCCGTCGATCGGATCGGGCGGTTCCGATTGCATGGGAATTGATTGTATGAAGGAGGCGGGAGTTTGCTTGAAATCGGATAATTGTGATAAGTCGTCCATCGGTTGACTGATAATTGAAACCAACGATGAGGTGGATGAGGAGGACATATTGGATGTGGTCGGTGTTCCGGTTGGATAGCTATGTTCAGAATGTGGTGTGTTGCGATGTCCTGACAGTGTGGAATTGGTATTGTTTATGGCGGATGCTGCAGCAGCTACGGCCGCAGCCATCAGAGCTGAGAATTCTGGAATGCCACCCCCATGTGATACCGTTGTATTAGTTGTTTTCGTTGTTGCTGCTGTTGCTATCGCTGTTGCATCAGTGCTTCCATTTGGCGTGCCAAACGTTGCATTTGAAGATCCGTGGTGCAGTTGACTAACCGGGGTTGATGGAAGTGATGGAAATCGTAAGCCAGTGGCAGCCAAAGCAGCAGCCATTGCAGCTATAGCCACATTTGGTGAGGTCGGATGCAATTTAGATTCGATCGATTGTTGTGTGGTTGGACTCGGGGTGCGAGTGTGAGGCTTGAAAGCAGATTTCGACGAGGAATCCAGTGATTTGTGGCCTAAAGGAATTGAGTTATGTGGGTCCATTGCTTCCGGCAGGACAGTCTGAACTCCTATCGCTGATCGAGTATGTGGATTTAACTGTCCGGGTTGAGGTATTATATTGGTGGATCCCTCCGAAGGGCGACCTTCATGATTGCCCGCTGAGAACTCTTTTAGGGTACGCAACCCACGAGGCATTTGCTGTTCCGTAGGCGAATTTGTCGACTGACTGTAAAGGCCTGTGCAATTTTCGGTTAAACTAGCTGTGGGCAGTAAAGGTGAACCAGGTCGTTTGGAACTTTTATCCCAGTTTGTTCCGGATATTGAGCTTGCTGATGAAAATGTTGAAACAAATGACGGCGGTGTTACATGAGCGTATGTTCTTCCGTTTGATTTCGGGTATAGCATTCCAGGGGAGTGGAGTCGGGAAATCAATCCTGCCGCTGTCTCTGTTGCACTGGTATCTGAATGTGCACATGCCATGTACGGCGAGAACGGTAAAGTGCTGGTTGTTCCGGACGGACTGAACGACCCCATGGATGAGCAGATCGCTGAAGTATCCAAATGTGTTTTATCAGACACAATTAATGGGTGCGATCGGTTCAGCGTAGATGCAGTTGCGTTGGGAGAGAGCGGAAAATTAAAGGTCATCAGTTGATCACTTTCCGATTGTCAGTGGGTTTTTTTACTATCTAAAATGATGCCTGGATCACAAGCACTGGAATTTGAAAAAATTGACAAGGTGCTGCACACGTGTCACACAAAATACAGCGCATCGACGATGATTGAATTGCCTTCATACGTCGTCCATGCCCATTTTATCCGGTTTTTTAAGCCTCTCGGTCAGGTAAGGCAAGACGGAACGCATATGCAGATAGACGTGGCCAGAACCGATCGCAGAGGCATATGCATACACACTTACACAAGCGCAAACAAGCCCTTCAACACGAATGGCGAATGGTGGCAGATTTCGAAGGGACACCTTGATGGGTGAAGAGAAAATTGGTACGCCTCACTCACTGATAGGTGGCATAGTCAGCACCCTAAGTGTGCGTTGCATGTTAGTGAACACACCTGGCCCGTGAATGGTCATTTATGCAGGTGTGTGTGTGTTCCTATCCAGCTCCACACGATCCTATTTGTTATCCGGTGAAGCGCGCGTATATATGCGTAAGTGTGTGATCACGCATTTACGCACCCAATGGACTTGCGCACTCATGCAAGCTCACACGCGCGTAAAACACTCGAGTGTTGTGAACTTCGGAATTCTATGGGCAATTCAGGGATTGTTAGTCGTCTATAACCTGGGTTCATCTATGGAAGACAATCGTGCACGGACGCACAGTGAGATATTGTGCCCTCGGTCGTGTCGATTGTGTAGGTGAGACCATGAGTATTTCACACTCCTAATTTCACGCACATGAATGTCCGTGTGCGTGCGCTCTCCAGAGGGTCCTGGTAATGGTAACGGCGTGAATCGTGGTGATACCAACAGTCAGATTACCCACCATCGATTCTGGGAACAGGTGCTTTGGTCGAAATCACGGATGCAACGGGCTGCGCACTGATCCTGAGACCGGCCCTACACATGCGCACTTGTACAGTATTCCAGTCGCCTCTACCCTCTGCTTCATTAACTCTTAATCTCGCTTCCTTGTTTGCTCCTGTCCTGCCTAAATAGTGTTGGAGTTCTTGAGAAAAAAACTCGTTTATGGGGGAATATAGTTGACACTGAGTGTGCTTTTGTCCATTTGTGACTCACACAACGTACGAGCGAGAGAGGAAGAAATAGCCAACTCACGATCGCCATATTTCCAGCAATCTCAGACGTTCTTCGCATGCATCACAAATTTTGGTTTGAATTAGAAACAACTCATACGTTCGAATATCCATCCACTTTGTTCTACTCTTATACGTAAAAAACCCGGGATTTACACTGAGTCACGTTCATTATTGCGTGATTGGGTTACGCCAAAACGAGGTAAACGTTGGGGGCTTTATTGTGGCTTTCGGTTATAGGTTACCTAATGGAACTGGAACTTTCCGGGTGTAACTTTTTATGTTCTAGTGGGAAGCATTAACGTTAATGATGTCTTCCCCTGTACAAGATTTGTAAGTACAATACTTATAGTCCTACTCACCGCCTCCGAATCCACGGACACAAAAACCAATTGTTTTTACCATTTTTTCTTTCATGAATGATTTCAGTACTTCCAAACAGCTCAAATTTGTCATTCAATCTTCAATGGGTACAAATCTACGCAACATTCTACCCGGTCGATCAACAGGAACAATTAAACAAAATATGAATAGTCTGCGCGATGCGAAAATGTGCTTAGAATAATCGTATACGTAGAACTAAATGAGATGTTTCTGATCTTTGCCAGTGATATCGCTCTCTTTCGATGTAAATCTTTTGCGACAGCTAAGTATAATTTGTGGAAAATGCAAGCGATTTCACCAACGTTTTCCTGTTTCTTCGCTATGTTCTGTTCCTCGACAATTATGAACCAATTAGTTGATTTGCCGCAAAGTCATGTCGTTTAACCACAGTCGGATAAGGTGGCGCCACGCAGATATAAATATAAATATAAATATAAATATATATATATATATAGAAATATGCACAATAAGCAAAGCTCTCTCTTTAAAAAATATTAGGTGATGAAACGGTTGCGCGCAGTCTAACGAAGATTTGACCACACTTGCAGACCCTTACACAAACAGACAAATATCATACATGTATTCCTTGTTCTAATGCATCTAGCCTCTTGACAGTGGTTAAAATATGAGTTACTTTTAATCGATCGGCTGACCTATGGGCCACTAATCGGACAATGAAGAATCATCTTTTGTTTGTACTGCTGAGTAGCTTATCCGGCTACCTCTTTGTGCGTGGGAGCATAAGGAAATACACTATTTCACATGCAAAAACACAAACCCACATACTGAATTGACAAGCACTCGACAAAACATTCGCCATAATCGATCCAAACACTACAGACGTCCAGAGAAGTACAAATCTCTCCGGGCTCCTGTCATATTGTTCGGTTCGTTCGTGAAATTACAACCAGGGGTGTTGAAGAAGCATCCACAGTTCAGAAAAAGAAATACGGAAGCATATCACGTGAAATGACTTTCTCTTTAAGCTAAAATTCAGCGAGCAACTAAATTACTAGTGTTTCAGTAAGCTGTCGATAACATTATGGTAACACTAGTCAGACTACAGAAACAAGGATAAGATAGTGTTTGAATCACGCGCGTGTTAACTGCCAGGAGGACGGGAAGCCGAAAATCCATTGAGGCCAATAGCCGACTGCTATCGTAGATTGAATTATACACGTCAAAGTATTACCAAAGTTATCCGCATGCCTGGGTCACTTGTGATTGGTGTACCTGTGGCTACCTATTGGCATTAGTGGTAAGAGCTGCGCATTCTGCCATCGTCGAGTGTATTGATGATTCCTTTTGTAACATTCATCATAGATTTGTCAAAAGATCGCTTTAAGTTAGTTGCTGACTGGGATAGCGCAGGCACCCACTTTTGATTGTGAAACAGACAGGTGGACCACTTATTAACCGTAAACATTTCTCTCGCTCATACAACTTCGGTCCGGTTTCTTCAGCTAGTTTGGAATTGACGCTTGACCACTTTGTTCACTTACCACTTCTCGATGAAATTCTATTATCACACAACGATGCTGAACGTTGCTACTGGTGGCACAATCAAGGCTAGCTAATTCTTGGGTTCGCACTGATAAATTAAGCTAACAAGATTTCGTTTTCATGAATGACCGATTGCCTAGTTGTATGTATGTGTATGTAGTTGTTGTTTGTTTGCCCATCTCTCATGGGATGGGCTAGAATTGATAAGGTCCGGATTATTCCAGGATTGCCCAAAGTTCATGTGGGCACAATTTGCTTAAAGGAAGGAAATTAAAAAACAGGATTGAAAGTGTTACTGTACTCACCTGGATTTGTCTCCCTATGTCTGTGTGCATATTCTGCACATGTTTGTATGCCTGCAGCTGGATGAATAGGACGGTATGGGAAAAACGAATAAATTAGATCAAATGGATCTCGTTTTTGAGCGTATATGCAAGAGGACGATTTCGGCAACGAAAAGTAGCGACAGAATGCTCGAGTCCGTGAGAACAAGCATAAGGGTGGACCTAGCGGGAAACTAGTGAAAGACCACGTGAGGTGAAATCTGCCAAGGGCGTGAAGGTTTCTTCCGCTTCGGGGAGAAATTCGAGTCGACCCTGAGATGTGTTTGTGTATGTGTGTGTTATCTTCACACCAATCTTTTGCTCAATGTCCCCCATTTGTTCACCGATTTCCTTTCGATTCTGCTCCGCTCTACTTTGTTCCTCACTCAGCTATTCTCATCACCACCCGGTCGGCCAACTAACCAGCCAGTTCACCCCCTCACGTGCATACCACATGCCAAATGTTTTCTCTCCAGCCGATACATAAGACAGACAGGTCTCAGATTCAGAAAAGTTGAAATTCAGTTGCTTTCGCTAGCCTAATGTTGTAGTTTCGGTTCAGATATTTTTTTATTTATTCTTGTGTTCATCCGGTCTGCTTGAGAAACCAGCAGTTCAGACACTATCTCCATCTCTCGCACAAGCACATTTGCGTACTCGCGGTTTGCATTCAGGGTAGACACAAAGTGAGTGGCGTAAAATAAACATGACCCATCCCTCTATGAAATAAAAACATGGTAACACAAGCAGACAAAGTTTCATATAAACACCCGTCGCGTTATGTTTACATATCCTGTGAGTATCGATTTCATGCCCAATCTGCGTATGTCACTTAACCTAAAGTTCGGCGCAAACATAAGCACTCATGCACGGACAAGCAGCCAAACAAAGGGACTCACAAACCGTTGAATGCATATGAAATATAGGTTCAACACCTGATGAACGGAAAATGCACCATCCAATCGGTAGCTGAAACTGGCGGTGTTAGAATGAGCACGGTGGTGAAATGAAACGAACGAAGACTGCGATGGCAGCCATGTCTTTTGGTAATCCTAGGTATGGTGTGTGCCCCGAAGTCTGCCTGTCTGGATAACCGCTTGTAAAACTCAAATAATCGAATCGTAAAAAGAAAGTTAAGATTGTCCTACCTCCGGAGACCCAATACATCCTGTGTGGAATTATCCCACTGTTGATTTGGAGTTCAAATAAGCAAAGACAATATATCCGGACCATCACATCAAATGCCATGCTACTCCAAACTAATGTGAAAAGATAAATCATTTGAAAGATGATCTACCTCACAGGTAATAGGCAGGAAAAAACAGTTTTAAAGTCTATCCAAAGGAAATACAAAAATTAGCAGAAAAAATATTTCGGTTTCGCAAAAAATAGTTGGATTCGAGGGAAAGCGGAAGTAACGCATGCAAAATACAAGGCTGGTTACAGATATCTAATGGGATAGATGCAGAGGTGAAAACAACCAAAGTAAAATAACGAAGAGGTGGAGAGATAGAAAGAAATGAGTGGAGAATTAGAGACAGTTTGCAAGAAGGGACGAGATAGACAGATAGAGAGACGGAAAGAGATAGTTAAATAGGTGAGAATATTCATAATTGGCTAAAGTGTTGGTACTTTGATAAATAGAGCGATATATATATATATATATATAATTGGACGAGTCGTCACGTTGACAATAATTTTTATTATGTACATCAGAGCGAGTTCATAGATATCTGAGTCTATGTATGACTATATATGTTTTGTACATTTCATTATCCACTTTTATTTTTGGCAATCCAGATGATCTCTGTTCCATCCATCTATGTCAGTAACATCGTGTACAGTAAGCGTCTTACAAATGGAATACCGATTCGTGATACCGTTGCTGTCGTGGTCTACAAAATTGGATTGGATTCTATGTATCTATGCATCTGCTTATTATTCTAAATCGAATTCATGTCTGTTACCTTACTTTTTCCGTCTTCGCTAATTAGTGTTTCGTTGGTAAAGTATCCCTTTCAGCATTTTGGTCCTTAGTCCCAGGTCAGCTGAGGTCATTTCCCCTAAGATTGTTGTCAGTGCAGTTGGCCCAACCGAATTTTCAATAAATCCGGTTTTTCGAGTTCGACTTGTTTCAACTTTGAAACGGTTGACCTTTGAGTTTCATTGTTGGGCATGTGTGTGTGTGTGTGTGCATGTTTGTGTAATGATCACGTAAATTCAGCTTTTGTCCATGCTCTGGATGCAGTAGGTGTTTCAGATTCTTTTTGCTATCATGGAATAAATCACCATGTGATATGATCGCTCAACTCACCATAAAGAAACCATGGAAGCAGTGTAAAGCTGTTTCATCCTTGTTAGGAATCATCAGCAGTGCATATCCACCGCGCCCGAACTGGGACGCGAACCCGAACAAAGACGAACGATTCTGAGTCGAACGCCTTAGCCACTAAGCTACTGGACAGGCTCTGAACGATTTGTTCAAATTCACCACATGATGATATTGGACCTATCCGTCACTGATTTGCATGGTTACTGTCCGCTAGCTCATAGCAATCTTCCTGTTATATTTTTTAGTTGAACACAATTGTCCGTATGTTTTAAAAGCTGCCTTTACAGTGAGATACCAATCAGTACAATTTGTATTGCTCTCTCCATTTCCATGTTCTTCTCGGGCTCGTGATTCCTATTTCTGGTTAGTATCACATTATCGTGAATTACGGATAAGAGAATTTTCGTGTGGTTACGGATTATTTCGCACCAATGAATGCTCATAGATCTCGATTCCGCAGGGTCGTCCGCTAATCGTTAGCCCTACCCGACCCGTGGAACGTTTGCATACAGCGTTCAATAATAGAATCACATGTGGGTTCGAACCAGAACGGCTGCTTGCGGCGTTTCGGTCATCTTAATTCTTGCCTGTCGACCGAGAGATGAAAACAACAGCGTACCATCGGGCAACGCCTAACTTCGTCTCTGTTACACTCAGACTGTTCTGAGTGGACAGTTAATTTGGTGAGATTAAAATAAGCAAGGGTAAAACTGCTGAACTGAAGGGCAAAATTACTTAGTTTCCCATTACATATCAGCCCAAACTCACAATTATTTGTCGGTTTCTCCATTTTCCTCTCCTGGAAGCAAATTTAAGACTTGCTGTTGACTCTGAGAGCTTGGGATTCAAATGTATCGACACATTTTGCCGTTAGCTTTTGTTTGAAAAGTGCTCCTCCAAAGATTGGTGTCGCAAAACTGGGTTGACAAATAATGTGTGATGATTTCGACTATTCCGTCGACCATTATAATCGCTTACATTGTTGCAGTATGAATAAATTAGTGATAGTTATGAAGGTAGAGGTAGTCAAGAGCCGTCAACATTTCTTAGTCAGATTTCTCTTTAATTGAGGCTAGTGGAGGGTAATCTATCATGATCTGTCACGAATTTTGCCAGGAGTTGGAAACATGTCGCTTGCGTTACAATTAAGTAGCTGATTGTCAGGAATGTTTTCAGATTTCACTTGCTTGCAATTTCAACATGTGATATTTCTTTTGCCGTGGTGTGATATACAAATAAGGTGGGAGATTGCCGTAATATCCATCATTCTTGACTTGCTGTGGTGCGTACCCGACAATGAAGGCAACTTCCAAGGGAACGCGAAAGATATTCCTGTCGTTTTATGAGCGCTGAAGCATGATGGAGAGTAGATGGATGTGGATGCAAAGACGACGTTTTTGAGTAGGTTACCCAGCATTTTGAAGTGATGACTTAAGTGTACTGAAATAATGGAGTGTCGGAATGTAAAACAACTTTCAAACCCGGCTTTTTCAAGACGGAATTTGGCCATGAATTTGTCCCATGTTTGTTATATGGCTGACGAGCCCCTAACAAGAACCCTGCGCCTTTTAGATGATAGGATGAAAAAGGATTTCCCAAGCACAAGGAGGCAGCCACCAGCCAAACGGTGGATCGACACCAATATTCGACCATTCAGTGGATGGAACGAGATTTGGACACCAGGAAAACGACGCACAGGCAATATACCAACTGGTTACACGAGACTTGGTTAGGCTCATTTCAGGACGAAACTAATTGCAGCAAGTGGTGATGTCGTCGTTATGACACATAAAAGTGGATTGCAAAGCTGTCAGAAATTTTTCTTTCATTGAAGCGCCTAGTTTGAATTAATTGGCCAGTGCATCAGCCCCCCGGTAACCGGAAGCATGAATGTCTTACAAAAATGGCTTAACATATTCACCGAACTTGTATTCAACAGTTCGACGTTCTTTGCTAATTAGAGGCCGGATTATCCAGTGACTCTTACCTATGACAGTGCACCAATTCACAGAAAAGCATTGAATACACACCATCACCGAATTAGCACTCTCCCACGGCAAAAACTTTTTAATCTATTAGAACATGTATTCATTAAACTCAACTGGGTAAGCTTTTTCACTAGTTCCATTTTTGCTCGATGTTTTAGTACATCGAAAACTAGTTCACCCGAAATACAATCTTGTTCGACGATACATGAGCATCGCTTGAGTTCTTGCTAATCAGTTTGCGGCGCAGCATTTGACACTTCTATAGTCATCTTGGCGAAGTACGATAATCACGCTTCCTCATCAGTTCATCAGCCTTTGTCGTCAGATTAGCTTCTGTGAAGCACATTCTGCTCATTCTTTGATCTCTGAGCAATCCGATATGACTCGCTCTCAGTGGATAGTGTGGATGGAGTTTGGATGCGGAGACTAGGGAATCGAGGGAAGTAGCTCAAGGATTGTGCCTCGAGGTCAAAACGTAACGGGGAAAGCATAGAAGACAACAAAGATGTTAAAGTACCTAATCAAAGGCCACCGGTTCACAGGTGACGATTCTCCCAATATCTTAGTTCTCCTTGCTTACTAAAAAGATATGAATCAAGCGGTCTTTTCTTTGCAAGCAATGTGTCCGCACTCTGTGAAACCATTCTGCAAAAATCATGCCTTTCGAATTCAGCACCTCATGGTTTGTTGACACATTTTTTGTTTGTGCAGTTAATTTCACATTGTTCTGCAGCATAGTCCAAGCGCATGACATTGGAGCTCAAAAGCACGATGTTTTAGGAGATTTTGTAATCGATGGAATTACGGGGTACAGGTTGCGGCAGAATAAATATTAAAACCAAACCTCTTTGCATATTTGCTGCCTCTGGAGACTTATCATAGGAGAGAGACAAGTAAATCACTGTAATGGCTTGAGTGGTTTCACAACGCTTCACTTCGGCCTTTGCACCACGTTTCCATAGCCTGGGAGAAAGGTTCCTTCCACCTAACCAAAATTAGGAGTTGCTTCCTTGTCACTCAATCCGATCGCATCATTTCCCATTTGAATTGCCTGTTCTCTGCTGAAAAACAAAGCTCCAAAGCAAAATATTTTGCACTTAGAATCATATAAATTCAGTTCTTTGGGACAACGGATTCGTCCCACGTGTGGTATTTGTTCCAACATCGGGGAATCTCCTATATGTTACTTAGCTTGGCATATCGGTTGCGGGTTATCGTTGTGCTCGTATCAAGGAGACTAGAGTGACGTTTAAGTTTACAATATCTGAAATTTAGCGCCGTCATTTCTTCAGATTGCCAATTTGGATGCATACTGGCTATCGCAGAACCCGTCGGCTATGTGTCGAAACTTTCGTGATTAAAACCAGCCATATTTCGCATTGTTTTTCGTTGTCCTAGATTAACTTGGCCTGTGAAAGAATGAGTCCTTATCTAACCATCCTATGGCCACCAAAACCATCGTATCGTGCACCTACGCTGTGAGACTTTTGCTAAACGTGCACTGGTGACCTATCGCTCAGGTGTGCCAAGTGGTATACAGCTTCTGACTTTCGATAGGTAATCTAGCAATGCCCATTGGTCCCGTATTACGAAGTGAGTCAATAACTTTCGCATAATAATCAGTTAGGTGTAGTACATTTCTTCATCGTGCATATACTACTGATTATTACATCGGAAACTGATGAGATTCAATTGTTCTGATCTCTTAAACGCATGACCAACATGCACGAAAAGTTGTCTCCCGAAGAACACGGTGGACTGGTATATCCTATGTACGTCAAAGTGAAACTTGAGCGTCAATTGAAAATTACAGGAAGAAGAGGCGTAGACAATCCCAATAAAACCGACTGGGGAGAAAAGGACAGAGAAAACGCGAAAATTGGTGTCAACCAGCTTGGTAGTTCTAGCAAATTTTTCCACATGTCTTCCTTTGCCGAAATAATGCGTGAGCTAAGAAAAGAGCCAGAAAGATAACGCTAGGCGTTTATACATGATTGGATACGATCTTAAGAATATAAATAGCAAACAATTAAATGACAATCCAGCGGTGGAAGGATATGAATGAGAACCCTATTGGGAATTTTATCCCTGGTCTGGATAGGCGGACTTCAGCAGCAGCGTTTCAACAAGGGCAAATAAGGCACTGGTTAAAAAAGCCGTGTAAGACCAAATTGGTCTATAACAAAAAAGAATAACAACAAGCCTACGAATCTGAATCGAACAAGTTGCAAAGTGTATCGAAACAACAATAGACCGTGTGATGTGTCCGTATTATTAAAATAACAGTCCTCAAAACTTTCCACGCTGTGGAATGATCATGTCCAATCGGTATCTGTTTGGATGCCCGGACATTCCAGAGATAAGACAGAATTAGTCGATCAAGTTTCGACGAATGGATTTAATCTTCATACAATGGAAATTCACGAATAAAACTCCGATGTTGAAAGTAGACCAAATAATTGGCTTATTAAATTATTCCACCCTCAAATGCCAATTTAGATTTTCAGGCATTTAATTGATGCGCAACGGTGATTCTCACGTTCACCGTGGGTAATCAGCCAGGCAATATGTGAGATGCCTGACGTGAGCTGCGTCAGACCGCATTAGACGCCGAAAGTCGACCGTTACTTCGATATTCAATATCTCAAAGTTCGAAACGCCATCCGATCGTCATTCTACCTGTCAGACTCTGTGTCCACACCAAATGCGGTCAGCGCACGCATGTTCGGTGCTCGTAAATTCCCATCAAACGCTGTATCGGGAACAAGTGTATATTCGATAATTATCTCTTGTGTACATGCACGCGGCTAACACGCTGAGGCCGTTCGAGAGAGAGAGAGAGAGAGAGGGCGAGTGAGAGACATAGACTGTTTGATTAGGATTGAAAAAATCCCTGGGCTGCCAGTACAAATGCACGGTCAGTGGAGTCAACTCGGTCACGGAACAGGTCAGGGGAATAGATAGATAGGATAGCATAGATAGATGCAGTACGATAGATAGGATAGACAGGGAACAATCATAAGATGAATGCCAAGCTGTTGGAAAAGTTGGTTGATAGTCAGACAGACATTCGTAGGAAGGTAACCGAGATCAAGTCAACCAGATAAACATGTCAGATGCACACATCTTGCTGAAGGCGCCAAACATCCTTCTCCCCATCCATCCCACCCCAACAGGATCTCGTTAGCGTATTTGTGGACATCCTGAGGGCGAGCACTGAGTGAAAAAAATCACGACATTAAAAGTTGGGACATAAAATATCGGGTCAGTTTGCCCATTGACCGGCAGCACGCATGCATAATTAAACTTGGTCACCAGATTTGCCTCTTGAACTTCCGCGAATTGTCCGAAATTCCTGATTCGAGTGTGCCTCCCATCCGTACATTGTTATGAGACCAGATGGGTGTCACGGGTGGGTGTAGTCGTATAGGACAGTGGCAGTCCCAATTCACCTACGGGGCTATCGGCGGGAAATCGCAGACAGACAAATCATGCGTGTTATGTCCTCTCTCAGTTGGACACAGCGAAAGAGGCGCAATAAGCGGTGATGGGTCCGTTCACGAATGGAGCAGACTTAACTAACTTTCAAAGAAACTGAATAAAGGAGGGGAGCGGTGGATATGTTTGAAAGAAACAAATTAATCCGCATCGGAAGCACCGTTACTCGAATTAACCTGTCAGGTGCGTCATCAGGTATACCACTGTCGAGATCAAAGCAAAATATCGTCATTGTCAATATTATGGTGACCGTTATAATTATCCGAAGTACGATCATCATCAAGGTCATCATCCTTGTCATCTGAATGAGCATTACAGGGGTAGCTGCCTACCTAGTTGTTCGCACAGACAACAGAAATGCATGACTCATTTGTTTGCTGAGTACCGTCCTGTTTTGTCGTGTTTTCGGCGGTTTAAGACTCGAATTTCATAGTTTTACGGTATTGCATTGAAATTTAAGGATCACCCGTTAAAGCTCAAAAATGTTCAACAGTTTGCAAACAGGGGAGTAAAGTTTTTATACAGAGGTGTATTTCTGTTGGACTGTGGCCAAGAAGTCCTAATAAAAGACATGATTCTTTAGCATAACCGCATGAAACGCAAACAATAAAAGGTTTTGTGTACAGTAACCTACGGTATGTTGCTTGGATCCACTCCATGTGCACTCCCTTTCATCCTTCCTTCCCTCCACGCACACACATACACACCTTCAGTAGATAAATGTATACACTTGGTCACATGGGAATTGAATTCCGATGTTACAGACAAAAACGTTCAGGTTTTAGTCCCAAATTCATTTACGCGCAGGACTGTCCATCATCGATTTACTTCACACTAAGTACCTTTTGATTATGACGTGGCACAGCTGTGTCGGCAGCTACACTCAAACTGAGAGAAGCTCAAGAAATGCACACCAGACATGAATGAGTAGATTCATCTCTCTCACTCCGGTTGTCACGCTCTAGGTTTAGTAACGTACTCGTGTGATAGAGCGTAAAAAGTCACGCCATGAAACTGATGCGAGGAGACAAGCGCATATCCAGTTAATTGTTGCTAACTTTAGCAAATTATTACACTCCTGTCAATACAAAGCTAAAAAAGTGGTCAAATCAATGAAGTATGACAGGTGGAACGCTTCTTACGTAGAAATACTCGGAGACACACGTACACACCCAAAGTGTCGCTGTAACTCACCTGCTCAATTACTACTTGCGCAAACGCACACACATGGTCGGCCTCCGTTTCGTGTTAACTGCTCGAGGTGACTTCAGTCACAACAGCTAAATACAATTTCTCTGGGCCTAGGATGGAACACGTGAAGGCACGAAGTAACAGTAACGTGGCTACACGCAAGTATATTAATTAAGTAGATTGCCTTGTGGCTGAAAGGCAAACGTGCATGGGTAATAGAGCGCTTTCACAATTTATGAATCGAACTATACTGGCCCTGTTCAACGACTTGAGAGCCTTGCACCCTAGATCTTGAGCTGCGCAACGTCCCCATTACTGAGCACAATGCTATCAAATTGAGATGCAATGACGTTAAATGGTTGTGCAAGATCCTTCAAACATGGCGTTTAATAATTGAACTTAAAAGCGCGATAAGAGATTGAACTGACTTGAAAAAAACGCCAAGCGCGCAAATAATGATTAAGGAAGAAAATTTCATCACGGTGAAATTTCCCGAATCCTAGGCATATAGCCTAAAAAACTTCGTTAAACAGCTTGCTATGGCAATTGCGTTTGGGGTAAAGAGAGCATGCAAGTCAATAAAATCCGAGTGAAAGTATGATCGGTAAACCCTCAGAATGGAGATGACTAATGCAGATTTGATATGCAAATTTTGTCCTAGCACAAACTAATTTACGACAACAATGTAGATATTTACATAATTATTACTGTATTAAAGTCAAACTCGTGAAATGCGTTGAATGGATTCTCATGTGAAAACAGACTGATCACCTCCGGTAAGTGAGGGGGGAGTTGGAAACAATCATGGGCGTCCGGTCTACTTGTTATTGCGTGTGCAGTATCAGATAAACTAACATGCAAAGTCAATTGGTGTTCGAGAACTTCACTCAAAAGCATCATTACCCTGTCTAAATTACGAGCCGGTGGAATTCACGGCACCGAACATCTACTTTACTACCCCAGCGACAGTCGCCTACAAAATAACCAGTATGCTTCGGTTTGAATTCGCGAGCACCAACGAATGGCCAAATGGTATTCGGGAAGTAAAATGAAAAATCCTCTTTGTAGTTGTCTTATACAGCTGATAAAACATATGCTTTTGTAACAGCGTGGGCGCTACCTCGTAGAGGGTTGGAATCCCTTACCTACCTTTTTCCAATACTTTAACAAATACATTCGGACAATTTGAAACTTAACAGCCCGCTGTAAAAATGAACTACGTGCATGTTCTGGAATAATGGCAGCCTACTCTGTTGAATATTTGTATTCCCTAACCTAATCCTTATGCTGTCTTCTGGCTTACAAATCAAAGAAAGCGATACCTCTTTAGGCACCACTAATCGTTTATAATGCTATTACAATCCATGTAACACTTACAATAATGGTGTTAATTATTCTCCTGTTCCGCTAAATTGTCTACTTTTAACAAACATTTCAGTGTGGACATTGTCAGACAGTAACTCGTCCTACGGTTAGATCACGACTATAAGCAGTGACAACAGTAGCACTGCCCGAATCGTTGCCGTCAAAATCCTCCCATGCTCTGGCTACGTTTTATTGGCTGCTCAACGGAGAACAGGTGTATACGGTATCATGAATCAGATTGCACAGGTCTGCTCGCACGCGTCAGAGTGTGTTCGTTGAGCCTAATAGTATCTTGATCGTGATCATTACTGGACACAAACCAGTCGTCTCGGCCTCACTCGATGCATTTTGCTAACAATTCCCTGCAAGCCGCTGTCCATGATTTTGATGAATTCTAAGAAAGAAGAGGTATGTTGACACGTACACGGTTGTCCTATGTTATGGTGTCGTGCAGCTCCAAGGAGACGATACCCAACACAACTCTTTTTGGTGTTTGTAGTAGCGAATGAAGATTGATCTTTCATCTCGGTCTCCAATAAAACGAGCTCGATGCTTTAAAATGCGTCGACTGGGGTGGGGGGTCTTGGTGTATTTCACGCGCTTGTAAACAGCTCCAAAACACGACCGGTGAAATAGACGCTGCTGTTGACAGACAGCTCGAGATTTCGGCTTAGGGGCCTAGGATGACGAAGACAACGACGACCACGATCGCAACAACAACAACAACAACAACAGCAGTGATAACAGAAAAAACAGAAAGAATGAGGTGGGTGTGTAAATTTAGAATTATGTGATGTGCAAAACAAGTGCAGCAATAAATACGACAGGATTGATGACTGACACCATTCGGCCTCATGGGTAAAAGGACTCCGTTAGATGCCTATCAATGAATCTGTGCTCGATCATATGTCATCCGTCGTTCCTCACTGTCGATGTGCGCTTGTGTGCACCTAGGTACGTAGAAGCGTAAGTGCGTGTGTCTGTGGTCAACGCTGCCACCGGGAATGTGTGTACAGTTATTTTCATCAGCGTAATTGCCGTGGCTCATGATAATAGGTGGAATAAGAGTGTATGACGGACAGAGGAGTGAACGATGCCATGGTGAAAGAAGCAATCCACGTAATATCGGTCGTTTAAAGATATTTTTTTGTTTAATGTCCCTTCTCCGTGGATTTCGTGTTCGACTTTTGTCCGTTAAGCAACAGAGGGATCACTAACTGTCACATGAATGATTTGACAACAACATTCACGTTATGCATACAAAAAAGCGAGTCTCACTTTTACCAAACAGCAAAACAAACAGTATCTATCGGACATTTTCGCATTTTTCGTTATTGATAACCTGATGATACAATTTATGCAACGTGTACTCAGCCCACAGTTATGATCCATGAAAGCCGCTGCATGCAGTAAGCTGCTGAAATGGGGTGAAAGTTTGAGATGAATGACTGTGAGAAAGATATTTTAGTAGTTAAGATATCCGGGTTGTCACTGGACGGTTTTCAAGCACCATCGGAACACTTGCATGTTCACAAGTTGTAAAATATACCACTCGTTTACATGTGAACTTTAACACTATCTCTTGTTCATAGTTTGTTCTGTGTAAATCTTGCAGTCCGATGTTCCCCGTAAGCCTCTTTCAAACCATAACATCCAGGTTTCGATCGCCTCGTGTTAACCTTTGTCAGGAGTAGGATGGATATGCACTACTGGTAATTGTTAACGAGATAAGTGAAACAGCCATACAGTGACAGATTCCCTGGGTTTGATCTGTGATTCGAGCGTGCGCGCTGTGGAAAGACGAAATGGTTCACAAATGATTTTACACTTTCTCATAATCAATGGACAGACGACGGATTTTCGAGTTTTGTTAAAATATCACCTTACAAGATAGAGTCTTCTGATATGTTGCCTCATTTGGGGGTTCATAAACTTTTGCCGATTTATATCGTGAAATCTGAGCTGTCCCGCTGAATATTTCTACTTCTTTTTCGCAGATGTGACGGGTTTGGTAAGTGGTTTATAGTCAGGAGACGCGTGCATCCTAAATAAACAAGTTTATCGAGCAAATGCCCATGAGCTGAAGCAGCAGATTCTTCACTGAACCAACCTATGTGGACGCAGCCACGCGCAGTAACGGAGTTCTTCGAATAACGAAAACTAGGGTAGTTTGGAGAGATCAAATGATACCGGATGACATAATCAGTTGGCTACCTACTCAAAAATTTACTGTCTCGTTCCCTTATTCGTGAGGGACTGATGGCTCAGTATAACACTTTATGCCTGAGGATTCCACATTGATATCAGCAAATGTATGGTAGAAGGGATGATAGGAACGATTACTATTATTATTATTATTATTATTATTATTATTATTTGGGAAACAATGGTGATCGTGATTCGGATAGTGACAATGATTGTACCGTGCGTTACTTACGTTAGCACTGGTTTTGAACGGTACCTCTCCTTGCTTGGCGCATCAGCGGGAGCTGAATTTCAGTGGAGCACTTGGAGGTACCTACCATTTCCTCTCTGGACTACCTCCCCCAACTTTGTGTTTAAGGGGTTCTGTTCTTTTTTAACCAGTTAGATAGTTGAACTATGACTGCTAATGAAATGAGCAAAAGGATAACATCTTATCATAGCGACTCGTTTCAGTAACAGTGTTTTTTGCTAATGTCATAGATAGTGACCAATCTAGTATTTTCGGTGTCACAGATTTTAATTGTTATTTTTCGACGAGAACCTGTTTTTTAGGTATATTGAAGCTGATGTTAGTTTAAATAGTGAAAATAGTTACATGGCCTTAAAAAGGTTAATCAAACCTCATTCTGTGATTGTCTGCCTCAACTATCGACCAAAGCCACAAAACTCTATAGACGATAGAGCTCACTTGATTTCTGACTTATTTTGATGGGTCAGCAATAAGCGCACGACTGTGTTCTGTGTTTGTCTACTCTTGCTCGCGCTAGCGCATTGGGCTAGCCGTTAGAATTCCCAACTGCTTTCTGTGTGACTGCCTACTCAAGGGGACATTTGGTCCCTTTCATTTCGTTGTTCGAATGCGGGACTTGAAGGCACACGCCCGAATCTCTGTCTCAGATCTCACTGTGTTTTTGTCCTGCAAGAGCACAGGCTTTGTGTTCTTGTGCTACTGTGTGACGCCTAGTGCTGGCGTCTTGTGCTTCCGCGTTGCTTATTGATCAGTTTATCTGGGTAAAACAACAGTTAGGAAAAACTTTTTTCAGCACTTCCATCTAAAATTTTTTATTTCTAAGTAATTGTGGTGCAAAATATTTCTACAATATTTTTGAATGTAACTAGTCGGACAAGAAAAGGTTACATGAGTCTATTTGATTTATCGTGGTCAAGGTCAGTTTTTCCTGCTACTCTGTAATACGTGTGTAATTTCATGATATTTTCCTAAATATGAGCTTTTTATTTGAAGAACAATGAATCCTATTTCTCAATAGGCCTCTACTCGCCAGTCCACCGAATATTCCACAAAGCAGTAACTCCATTTTCCTTATTTAGTTATTGCTAATTTCGGCTCCTTGCTTTGAGTCACACTGCGTCGCATTCCCTCGTCAGTCATCTTGTCATGAGCATAGAGTATTAAAACCACAGGTCGATAATGAACCAGTGAATTCAGGTAGTACCAGCGCTTACATCTCCGATGAATAGTATATTAGTTCAGCCGTGATAACTATCGCCCATAACAAAAGGTTGTTGATCCTCCATTGCGAATCGGACTGGCCGTGACCGGTTGTCTGTCCAACATGTTGTTATGTCGATTGGGATGAATCTTGATGTCCTTTTCCCGACCTGAGAGCAAAATGATGTGACATGTTCCCTTGTTTGGAACCATTCCAGTCTGAGTGTCGGCAGATCATGGTTTTTATCAGTATAGATCTCGTTTGTCTAACTCTTCAATGTGCGCTTTCAACCTCTTTATCGGCCGCTGGACGGCCTTAGGTTGAGGTTCAATTGCCGTGGGCAGTTGGATAACAGAAAAATAAATAATCAGCCCTGAAGCATTATTATTATTATTATTATATGCTTGAAACTTGAGTTCGATGGAATAAGAACGCTTCATAGTCTCTAGAGCCCACTCCACTTGTAAATGAGGGTTGGCGAGCGGGGGAATGACAAGCACGGTCCTGAAACTTGAAATGCCACAGAACCACCTTAGGTACTAATGCATCAAACGTTGTAACAGGTCCTCTACCACCGAATTGGCTCACAGATCTGCGTATCGAACGCCTAACCATTTCCGGTTGACGGAGTCTAAGCCATTTGAGCAAGATCGACCAGTTGCTGTCATTCCCAAAACTGCTTTTGTCGTAAACATGCTATTGAGCGCCAGGAAAAACTCCATAACAATGGGAAATGCAGTCTATGTGCAATGTATACCACTGTAAATGTTGTTAAAGTAATCGGAAGCCGTACGAATAACCCAGTGATATTCTCTGAGGTTTGTCGGTGGTGCTTCCTGCTCAACGTGCTGGGTCATGCTTATCCATTCTGCCATCCTCTTCAACCACAGAAAGTTTCCGGACCTTTTCCGGAGATATTGCGTCTTTTCTACAATTCTACTCTCGGCTCGGCATAACTGTCTTTCTGTACGACCCGAAGACCTTTGCATTAGTGGCAGATCCCCAAAGTGGAAGTTGTCAAAAATAGTTATTTGCTACCATCCGTCCGTTCATCCGCTCGCTCGCTTATCTACATCACAAATGCCACGCTAACAGGGTTTTTTTATGCCAACGGTACAATCGTCGTCTGTGAACACAGACTTCCATCATCCTAACCTCCCCGCTATGGTTCACCTAAGCTGTCACACGTTCACAACATTTACGCTGCACAATCCAACTGACCACCACCATTGATGATGTTGATGAGATAAGACTGCGTTTTTTCTTGTGGTTCGTCTCACACCACAGGAGTACGAAGGGACTTCTTTCACAGTCGGTTCAAACTCTTCCCGTTGGTGGACGGCACGGGTGTGCATACGGACAAACAACCTGATTTTATTCTTTCGCTCACTAGCTCGCCTGTTTTCTGGCAATTGTCTCTCAGCTTACGGGTGGATTCGGGAGTTCAAATCAAATTGACATCCACCGTTTCTCGTCTGCACAGGCGGTGGTCCGCGATTTTGTGGGTATGTATAGATGAAAGTTTATCCAGGATGCTTAGACCTATTAGCTGTTGTTGTTGTTGTTGTTGTTGTTGTTGTTGTTGTTGTTGTCGTTTCTGCTGCTGTTTCTGCTGCTGTTGTTGCCACTGTGATGGTGGTGAAATTGGGAGTGACGAAAAATCCACTGGAATGTGATTTATTCATGCTTCTGGGAACATAATGGGAACAGTGAAAAACGATTATCCACTCCTTTCTACTTACATTTATTAGGACTGAGTTAACCAGGGTTTACTGTGAATTTCCGAGCTCAGTTTAATGAACGTATTCATCAAGTTGTCGAGTTTTAACTGGTTTTGTGATGCTTCAGTTTTCAGCCTCTTCTGTAGCTCACGGGGTCGGCTTTCCGCTACGTTGCCTGCAAACCACTTTTAATCAGACGGGAGAGTGAAGAGGCGAAACGTGATCAGTGGATGCGTCAAAAGAGCAATCTACCAGTTGTAATCGTCGATGCATACTTAAATTTGCGTGCCTTTATTCCGAAACAGTTAATTTGTTCTCCTGTCCACCCTGCTTGGAAAGGAAGCTAAGGAAACATCAATCAAAGTAGCTGATTTGGTTTCCTGATTCAGTCTAACC
>LUCM01009607.1:0-35037 GCA_008360955.1 Fasciolopsis buskii
ATATATATATATATATATATCGGATGATGTTGTCTATTGAACCTAGATGGTGGTTAACGAGCTGGGTCGGGAAGGATGTTGGTCCAGCGTTGATGACGCAACTATGGGTCACATAGTGATACATATCGAAAATCAGTTTCTGGGCTGTTTACTTAGTCGATCGGGCAATTTATGCACCTTTTTGTGATCGGCAGTCTGCTAACTGGATGCATCGCACGACCCTTTCATCATACCTAGTTTGGGGTTTCCGTGTAACTGGCGATGTTCTTATGCAGAAGGAGATCGCTTATACACAAGTATCACATTCACGGAATTTTGTGGCTTCGATATAAGCCTGTCGTCACAGATTGACGTTCCACAGTAAGATGACTCACTGGTTAAGTGAATCCCGAGTCCCTAGTTGGGAAAAACGTTGACTTTAATCCATACACGGAAGGATACGTGACCAGCGAAGGAAGGCAGTTTACTTTGGATGGAGCAAACTCGTGTGCAGTGTACCGGCGAACGACAGGTTTCCAAAGCAGTTGCCCTGGAGTCAGGTGAACACAGACTTAAACAAGACCACTCGACATGAAAATCAGTGACCGGATTATTATAGCACATTATGCAGAAGAATGTAACCAACAACAATAAATAACCCATAGGAAAGTGAGGATGTTCTAAACCGATGGGTATTAGGTGAAATATCGGGGAGACCGGACATCGAATTAGGCTTTTGTATTGCGGATGTGCATGTGTACAAGAGAATCAGAGAGTCTTTCAAGGAAACACCACACAATCGTATTTGACGTCTTCTAACATGTCATTCTCCTGAATTGTTTCTCACTGCAGGGGGTGTCAAACTTCTTTGCCAGTTGCTAAATTTGAACTCCCAGCGCCAAGAGATCTCGGAGCCAATTTGTTCCGCTTTGCGTCACGTGACGCATCGAAGTCCACATGCCCAGTCTGCCATATACGAAGTAAGTTCTGCTAATTCTCTCGATCGTTTTTTTTCTGCTCCGAACCCAGTTCTATTTATTCCTGTGATCCAGAAGACACGTTCAAAAAATTACCAGTTCGGTCAGCAGTTTTCGGAACGTCAGAACTAGGATGACGGAGTGTTATCGATCATTGGTTGCGCTAACCGACAGCTAATATTTCAGGTATCAAGGCATAAATTACCAAGTGTAAGAATCAAGGTTTCCAAATACTTTCCGACGGACGGAAGTATGTATTGTGGAACAAATTTGCTACTTTCCGGCTTATTCACGAGAGTGATTCTTACTTGTATCCGAAAGTCGGATGTTTTGTCGTTTGCGACGTCTTTATTGAAAAAGTTTGTTAAGGGCTCGTCTAAATACGTTGCAAACACCTTAGTAGTATTCTTGCTGGATCCCCTCAGGGCCATTGCCATCCTGCTTTTAAATTCATTTAACACAACTAACACTTCGGTGGAATTGAACGCAAATTTTGTTCATTCCAATTTTCACAACTACTAACCTTGCACCAATGTGTTGTACTTTCGATTGCTACCTCATAGCGTCAACTACGTAAATAGATATGTTGATTGCAAGGTAATAAGTTAAGCAAATTTACAGAGTAGGACAGATTTTGGGCCCATGAATGTCACTGCTTAGGCACGGATTCATATCATCTGTTGTCTCCAGCCATCTCTTGAGAGGAGATTTAGTGGGTACCGGTAGTCTAAATGGACCTGCTCAAGCTAGTTCACTGGTTAAAGATTGCATTCTTTTCTCCCATGTCATCGATTCGCCATCTCGGACCTTCTTCCAATCCTTACCTCTCTCGGAGAGCGTACAAGGAGGGAGTCGTTCTGTGGACATGCGCAAACATAGCCCAAACAACTTCACCTATTCTGATTCAATGCATGTTCTGAAAACTGGACCCTAGGACCCAACAGGACCTAATTTTTGAGTTATTCACAAAAGTCTCTCATCACACTTTACCGTTACTACGAAGACAATAATTTTTAAACACTGGGAATCTTCGCCTACCTTCTGCTCCCAATGACCATGTTTGGGAGTCGTAGAGCAACACCGACATCACCGCTGCTACGTGCACTCAAATTTTGATCGTTAACCGGATGGCACATCGATGCCCCAAATGCCTCAAATTAGCGAAAACCAATCGGAATTTCTGTATGTGTGAAGACACTTCATCTGATATATAACCGCCAAGTGTGATACAACTGCCCAAATAATTAAATCTTTCCACCTCGTCTAGTTGCTCCCCTGCAAGAACAAGGTTTGTTTTAGGCCAATCTAATCCTGAGACGGGATTTTACACTTTGAAGGTGCAAAATGCATACCCACACTATTGTTTAGAAGATCGAGAAAAACCAGCAACTTCCTTGGATCTTCACTCAGCAGCACGGTAGTAGAAGGCACGGAAACAATCCTGGTGGTAGTTTATTCTGCGTAGATGAGGAAGAATAACGGATTGAATACAGTAACCGGTTTCCGTGTCTTAAATTCACAGGGGTCATACAATAAAGCTTTTCCACCATATTTCAAATTTGACAGTGACTGGTGTTACGATGCATGGTTTCCGTATGATCCCATTTTTCTGATTTTGCTCTTAATAGGTTTATCTATCTTGCAAACAAGCGATCTCTGACCAAGTAAGCTTGTTCCGTTCGGCGTCTGAGGACGAACATTTAGCAAGTTGGAAGTAAGTCGATTACTGTGGACAGCAAGCGACGAAGCGAAAGCTTTGATAGAATACCAGGTGGCCACAGGGGTTCAATGCATTGGAGCTACAAAGTTAACTGAAATTGGATTCAGCAACCAAGTCTCTCAGGTTGTCTAGTGGCTACTGTATCTTCAGACCATTCTGTGGCCGTGTAAATGAGTAAACAAAAAACATGATGTATTCGCATGATTTTTGTTGGGTTTTGGTGGTACAGTGAAATGAGTTGGGAAGTGGCGTATTTTATTGACGAACAGAACTTCGGCATCCTTCGTAAGGAGGAAGTCAATTTGTGTACTATCCTCGTTGTGAACGTTTATTTTCTTATTGGGATCAAGGTAAATTCACCGTGGTGAATGGGAAGTATGGTTTTCTGTGCTCTCTCAGTTCTGAAGTGAATGTGCGGGCAAACGAATGTCGGGCGTCTACGTTTAATGTTGTGGTCAACCCATCGATTTTCAAGAAACCACCTTTTGCATTCTAATGATAACGATGCTTCGATTTGGGCAACCGGGCCACAGGAGACTCATGAATGGTCGATGGCGTAGAGGTGGAAGATAGAAGAGCATATTGTTTACTCTTCTCTCTCCTCTTTCTCACTTATTGTTTTCGTCCTCGTCGTGGTTTTCGGTGGCTATGCGTTAAGATTTGCGAAAAATAGTCTTCGTAACATACTATGCAGTGAATAGTTGCACCCGGAATGCTTTATATGAGTCAGTAGGCCACCTCCACAACTTCTTTGTTGAAGTAAGCGGCGAACACAGTAGGCGCCCTAACCTTCGAGCCCAGTCGCCACATCAGGGAAACCAGAATGTAGCAATTTCTTTTACAAGCCAACTTTTCCCTCCCGTGTGAAATTCACCTCGCCTGAGAAAATCGGCCGAATTACCCGTTTTCCTTTGGTGGCTACCTCTCATTGGCTGAGAGGACTTGATACGGAGGATGTCCTCTGATCAGAATGTTTCTGGGCCATATGTGCATTTTTGCAATGGTTTCTATGAGTGCCGCGATGTTTTTTCCATAGTTTATCATAAACTATTTGGGATAATTTACCAACGACTTCGACTTTATTCAGGGACATATTGTGCTTTTAGTGTTTTAAAAATTTCGGCGCGTGTAAATGAGCATGATTGAGAATAGTGATTAGTTTGAACGATGTATTCGATTGAATGGACGTATATATTGATATACTCGGTAGTGTGCTCAACCGGGACAATCCGATTTGTGGTTCTTATACCATGAATGCGACGTGACCCGCGAATAATGTCATCCGAATCATTTGTGTGGATTAAGAACGGATCTTGTTCGTGCGATGTGAGACTCAAGAGTCTGTGTACATTCGTCAATTAATTGTAGTAAACGTGAGCCAACTAACCAAAAGAATTTCTATCTTGCACTGAACCACTGGGTTTTCATTTCCTCCAGATAATTTCCTATTTTGTTTATTGCATGCATCATACACGAGTGTAGTCAAGGTGGCATGCTCCATACTCGCTATGATTCACTACGCTGGGGAGAGGGGGAACTAACAGCCTTGACCGTGAAGCTTGGTGTACCACAGAATCACATAATTTCTCACCAGAACAGGTGTGGTAACGTCAGGTGCCGACGAATTACCATTTACCGTCAGTACTCTAAATTGTGAGAGCCACGAGAACTAGCACATTTATGCTACACTTGGTTATTCCCTAGAGAGTTCCTTGTTGTGTAATTCATTGTTCGTCCTTGTCTTGATTCGAATCCTATGGCTAGCCGATTGGGAAACCAGTATATAAGGTCATCCTAGTAAGACCAGAGTATTTGGATGCCTTAGCGCACCTGACCGGTGGTCTAACTGCATGACATCACACGTGGATCTTTCTGGGGATAGAGATGCCACCCAGTTCGACACATTGTTGGAACAGCAAAACCTTTTGCATCCTGAGTTAATCAATTTTGGGTTATCTGTCTTTTACTCAGCCAGGATTTGGATAGGTGGTCATAGTGACTAGAAGACGATTAGAAGTTGAAGTCTTACAATAGCCGGGCACTTTTTTGGTAGCAGCAACGCAACATTGGAATTTTTCTTGGTTCTATGCTACTCTGAGTTTCAGATCCATGGTCATCTTTTTGTCCGTAAACAGTGGTTTGGGTCTTCAACACTGTTCCTTTTTAACTACACTCATTCTTCTTTGATTCCACAATCAAACAAGTTGGTCTACATGTATCCACAGTCAAATATGGTGCATCCACATCAGTTATTTAATCTCATCAATGTTTTCAGCTGTCTTGGTTCAGGAAGGTCGTCCTGACCTGTTGCTATCCTCCATCTTTTTGCCGCTGTTGAGTTGATTCAGCCAAATGAAGGCTTGCGACTGTGACATCAGATATTTTTCATAGGACTCTTGGAGCTGTTTTAACTATTCGTGTGACCCTTTCTTCAGCTCTGTCAACAGTTGAAGGTTGATTCTTTGCTCCTCATTAAACTCCCCGTTTATGCGATAGTTCATAGCAGAAGCACGTGGTTGCAAGACGCTGTCAGTTTGAAAACCACCCGAAAACCTTCTCGTGCTTGATGGTTCCAGCGGTAACATTGATGGTAAATGAGTTTTGTCAAAATAGTTTGCACTTGTAAGATTGGTGGATACATATCTGGAATTCCACAATGATCGTCGCTGTCAGTAGCTTTTAGAACCATCTCCACTGATTACCCAGCCTAGTTCATCAATGTCCTTTCTTGGAATGACCAAAATGGACTTGTTTTAGTGCTGGATCGCTAACGCGGATCTCATGATCTGTCGTTCCAGTTGGTGACCGTTGGTTGGTTGGTTTGGCTTACGATTTGTCTATCCTCATGCTCTACTGGTTACGAGACATGGAATTTTCGTGCTGAAGATGTCCATATTCTAGAGTTTCTTCACCATCGATGTTTGCGTAGTATCACTAGGATTGGATGGAGGGATGGAGTGGGCAGTGGGTCGGTTAGGAATCTCATATTGGATGCCGGTTATGAGAATATTATTTGATAGTGCATCAAGCATTCTAGGCTTCGTTGATTGCGTCAGATTTTGTGTGTGTGAAACACCCGTCTACCACACCGTGCCTTAGTTTTCCTTCTTCACACGGGATGGAAGGAGCCATGAAGAGATCAACGAACGAATGGCAGCGTGGAATTAGAAAATGTACAACGAACATTGGAAAAGTTGATGTCTCGCGTCTCCATGCTTGGGCCCCGAAAGACCCGTCATCCATTTAGCTGGAAACACTTGAGGGGCATGTCAAGGAATCGTGAACAGTAACGATCGTTTTGTCGTTTTCTGTCAATAACACTGATCGAAAAAATGCCTTCATGCGGTTAGACTGTTTATTCCATTTGTTGGCTGTTACGGTGTTCTTTTCTTTCCCTACTCCTGTCGGTTCATTCTATGTCTATCTTGCATATTCAACCTTTCTGTAGCAGCGTTTTACTCTGGGAGAAAGACGGTGGTCAGGGGGACCTGCTCTATTTTGTGATGCTGTACTATGATGATGAAAACTACTCTAAGATGAATACTGATTTTCCGATCATGATTTGACTGCATAAGGCGGCTGATAACCAATAACGCCACGGGTACCCACGTGCTTTTCTATCGAAAATTGGTCGTGCTCTCACCGGGGCAAGAGTATATCCCCTCGCGCACGAAGTAGTCGTGGCGTTCGTTAATCTAACCGCAGAATGAGCAGGCTTTGTGTGCCATAGTGATGGGCCAATTAATTATGTAGCATCGGTCTGGTTTCTCTGTTGTCGTACATTGTACGTGTTGGATTAGTGCGGTCACCGATGGTGGGTCAGTTCAACAAATATTCTAGCGCACATTTCTCAATTTCTATTTCAGATTCGACAAGAAAATACTTTTCCGACAATCGCTTCTATTTTGGCCAACAGCGAAGGTCTTTCTGCTTTTCCACTGATCAAATCCGTCGTGGGCCTGGTGCGCAATCTGGCCACGGACGAGGAGTCACGGGCACAACTCAGGTTTGTTTTTGTCCTATTAGTATGGTCTTTCCACGCCCTATCTTTCAATCAATCCTATTTCATAACCCGATACTTTCTCCTCCCCTTCGATCGTCCCGCTCAGATCATGCGGCGTGACTCGACTGTTAGCTCGAGCTCTAAAACAAACCTATGAAATCATCCGGGAGCATATGAATCCTCTAGACGGTCAAGACGAGACAGAAATTGATCCCACTTCGATGGATTTGACCGATTGTATTGAGGGAGTGCGTCTTGACGAGTTGCTTGAGCTGTGTTTGGCCGCCCTACAGGTGATGGCCAAGGACGCCGCCGCTCAGACAGAATTGGTCCATACGGCTGGCTTCCTTACTATTGTAGTGCAGGTCAGTCCGATGAACCTATTGCAAGGTGTTTATATGCAATGGACTGTGATATTCAACATGTAAGCAAGGATAATGATCGTAAAACAGCTTTTGCTGTGCGACAAAATTTTGTAGTTTCACGAAGATTTATCTTTTATACTCCACCTTTCACACACACACACCTCAGGCCATCTTGTCAGCCTTACACTGAAGAGGCATTAGGCTCGAATTTCGATCTTTTTAGCGCTCTTCTCTTCATAGGATGGGCGCATGTTCCCACTAGCCTGTTTTACGTTCGATATTTCCGTGTAGAACTCACAATTATCTGCAATTAGCCTGCGTGGTGGAGGGTAGCTACCACTGATGAGCTCTGCTAAGAGCGAAACTCGAATCTGGTGCTCCTCGAAAATAAGGTTAACCAAATGACATAGGGCTTGCGCGTGAAAGGTGGAGTTCGAAGGACGTTCAACAAAGCATAAAAATCACTCCGACACAAGTAATTGTGAGTTCTGTATAGACTTACATTTCAGTAAAAACACGGTGGCAACTAACATTCTCAACTGGAGCTGCAAAAGTAGAAGTGACATATGCAGTCATGGGACCAGAATAAAGTTCTCTTATAACTTTTTCCTTCTTAACTAGAATTCGTACCAGATACGGCACTGTGGAATGGTGGCAAGCATTAACACGCGAGAGGAAATTAGTATAAATATAAAGTCGACAACACATCAAAGTCTACTACCTTCCGTTGTGTATGGTCACTGAAATTTGTTCAGCCATCTTTTTACGTCATACTTTACGAATAAGTGTAGCGGAAGGACCATATTCCATATTCATTAAGGCCCACTATACGCGAAGGGAGCGGCAGAACCGGTAACCAGAACCCTGAAACCTGGAATGACATGGAACCAAGCAAAGTCCCATTAGGTCAAGTGTGGTGATAAGCCGGACGACGGCAGCTTGCCATCTACCGCCTTGTGACGGCTTGCATCAAAGTCCGGCCAGGCTGTGCAAATCGGCTGTGAACAGGGTAAGGCTCCTACATGATATGCATGTAGTCGTGTGGATGGGGGCGGTCAGCTTTAAGCAGTTGGCCAGTATTTTCATAATCATTGTTGCCATGAAGTCCGTACTTTGGTCCTTGCTGGCACCACATTCGCATAATGATTTCCGTGTGAATTGCATACAACCTAAGAGGGCATCCGACGGTGTGTGTGGTAATTAGTTCCGGAGCACACAACAATGCAAAATTTTTTTTATTCAAGATGTGCACTACAAGAGAGATGTTACCCATCACAACCTGTGATGCTGGCAATGGTTTGGTTGGTTTAATATCTGACGCTCCAAAAAAGTCAGAGGTTTGAATCCATAATTCGCCGTTCACTGTGGTGACAAATAACAGTTCGTTGTCGCTCACCTTTTTATTGCATCTGAAGTGTTCGAATTCTCAGTAGCATGGCTGTCCGTTCTGCCTCCCGCCTCAAGTGGGCCCTAGGGTGTTTGGGATGCCCTTGGTGGTTGCGATCCATGGATTCCGATTAGCGTCAAGTTTTGCGGAAATTGTTATTTCACCAGTCGCATGCTCCGAAGAGCAAGCGAAGACCTGAGCGATCCGCATCTGTCCTAATCCTGCTAATCGGCCGTTTCAGTCGGCTGCCATTGTGGCCATTTCAGCCTGAGTAAAGTGAGGCTTACGGACTCTTTCGTAAACGTTGGTTCCAGTCGGCGGAGGTTAGCTTTTGTGCGCAGTCGATAATCGAAGAATCGGCACGGTAAACTACGATCCGACAGACGATCGTTTGCTTGTCGGTTAGATACTCTGACCGCTGAGTCCTCACGGCACCGCCTCGTAAACACCAGGTGTGTGATTCAACATTCAGCAGGATTCGGTGACTATTTCAGTGGTATACAGTAAAACTACCCTGCCAATGCCCATTGGGTCGCTTTCCGAGGTGGTGAACTACGCGGCTGAACAAAATCCAAACAGTTTTAATCTGTTCATATTGTAGCATTTTTTAGTTAGCATGAGAATCCGAGAAAATTCACTTATATTCGTTGCGTATTTCAACAGTCGTATTGCGCCAAGCAAATCCCACCGGAACTTGAAGTCATTGAATAATTGTCAGTTGATTCACAGTCGGATTAACCATTATTCCCCTTGGAAGTTCGTAGTTTTTGTTCTTGATGAGTGGCTCATCGCTAGCACGCTGGTTGTTTCAACACCTGATCTGCTAAGGATCTTGGGAATAAGAGCTACTCCATTTTCAAAGTCCGTTTCGCACGCGTAGTGCACTGAGTTTCAAAGGCTGTGGCGAACTCCCGCTCCACAACACTTGCTCCAAAAATGTAGCAAAAAGGCCCAGCACTCAACAAAGGTATCCACATGTACCACTCATCTCTGGGTGCTCATTATCTCACTGCGCTCAACACCTGAACGGCATCTTTTCGAGTTTCACTGGGCCTTCTGGTCACTGGTTCAAAGGTTAGCTTGCGCAGGCTGAATTGAACTTTTTATCGCTGAAACTACGTGTTTTTTTCGTTTTGCAATGTTCGGTCATCGTTCAGAATATCGTCGGACCGTTTTAGCTCTGTTAAAGAAGGCTGCGATCTAGCGCCAAAAGTGTAAGATCGCTTTGTTTTGGCATGACGAACCGTGCGACAATGTGGCCGGATCATGTCTTGGAAACAGGGCTAGTCAAAAAGTCCGTTTGGATTCAGGTGAATAACCCACGGGGCAAGGGTCGGGTTAATAGCAAGACAACGGGCAACTGCAGAATCAGACAAGTGCCCTAGTTAGCAGACTGATTGAAAGTGGCCTGATTACTGTGGCACGCCAAGAAGCGAGTAGGAGCGACATTCGAAATGAACACCGAAAAACAGACAACCTGTTTGATGGAGGGCGATCGATCAGTGAGTTTTAACTTGAGGAGACTAATTTAAATCGTCCGATTATAAGTTGTAAGTGTGCAGTTAAGCTGACCTGCCAGAGACCATTTTTTCGTTTTTGCTTAGCTGAGTAGGGTGGGATTGTATCAGAATCAAGATGACTGACGGAAGCCGTTGGAGTTATGGATTGTGATAATGTTACTTTAAAGTAGCATTCCTGATCTGAGTTGGAACAAACACACATTTTCTTTGCTGGAACTAGGTCTGTTTCTAGAAGTCACACTGTACCATCAAGTCTTGTTTGTCCCGCACACATTTCACATGTGGTGCACGTTCATAGCATACCTTGGCCGAAAGTGTGTGTTTACTCCCACCCAGATCATGAGTGTTTACAACAACTTGTGGCTGCCAAATGACGTTCTGTGCTTTTAGTTGATAAACGGCGGCCAAGCCCTACTGAAGGCACGCTTTAAAGAGTTTTTATCGCGGTTTTCTTATTGTTTTTTTTACAACAATAGGAACATTTGAGACAACTGGTTTCGATTAGCAAAATTACCACTCTTCATCTTCACTTGTCCAACTGTCCTACATCAAATTGTTTTCCCATGGTCTCTTTCTGGCATCAGCTACTCTATTCCCAGTCCCAATCACTTCAGCGTGCTGCGGCCGCGTTCCTGAGTCAGTTATCCACTTCTGCTTCCGGGGCATCAGCCATTGAACAGGAAGGGGCCTGCCCACGTTTGACGGAATTGATTCAGTCGAATAACGAATATATCGGTAGGTCACATGAGTGCATGTTTGCATTTGCGTGTTGTCTCCCTCGTCGTTATCCTGGTCGTTTTTCATCGGCTTCGGCCATCTGATTGAATGAAAAATCGGTGTATCCTCGTCATTTATTGTTTTTCTTATTGACGCACTGCATATTCTCGTTCTGTTACTCTGCCCGATTGACGAATTGGCACATGGCTACTAGCGCATCAGTAACCAGCTCTGGTCACCGAATTGATTGAGCCGTATTGAGTACCTGTGCAGTTGAGGTCACCGAGATTTCTGTTACAGTTCATTATGTAGACCATTGTTCATCTTGGTCTGTTCCAGTTCATTGGAACGGAACGTTGGCGGTCACAGTGTTGCGGGGACCACGGAAACGTAATCATCTGTCCACCTCGACTGACATAGTGGCAGGAGAGATTAGTTAGCATTTAGCTGTGTAGTGCCGAATGAATCGAACCTGTCTCTCGTTCTGTGTTTTCTCTTCTACATACACAGCGCACACACGCACACACACAGATACAAGTCTGACCATAGTTAGGTGTTTCCTGGTCAGTTTCTTCTGATGGTCTGGGCACCGACAAAATTCAATGAATTTTTTCATCGGTGGTGATGGTGATGTTTTCGGTCACAGTCTGTTAATCAAAGGTAAACTGCAGGGGTTGCGCGTGTTGTTATCTCCGTAATCCGATTCTCGTTCTGTCAGTTGACGTTGATTCAAGTTAGTGTTTCGTTGGTCACAATATTCACTTTTTAAACATTAAAACAATGAATTTTCAATCTGCACAGCATATGTTCTGATCAGTTCCAAAAGCTGTAACGTGTTCTTCGTTTGTGAGAAATATTGATGGGTTAGAGGAAAATAGACGGACTATGCACCATACTGGTTGTCCGTAAACGCCGCTGACTTTGATCTTATCAGTCCAGTTGGTTTTTGGGAGGTATCTGTTACTAATGGCTGTCGATTTATCAATGGTGTCTTTCCATATATGTTTCTCACAGTTACTTGCCAGTGCTTTGTGAAATTGGCGACATTTTCGCTTGATTAAATACCCTTCGGATTCTCTGCGCTTAGGTCATCCGGTCAGCCTTGTACTCAGGAAGCTCTAGACTCGAATTAGAGCTCATCGTTAGTCGATATTCATCATCATACCCGGGGTTTGAAGCCGAACCTTTGGGGTGCGAAGCGCTCTTGGTACCACTGCACCAACTGGTCCAACTGATAGAAATTGCTAGGTCTTTTTTAGCCAGTCGTCATCTTCATTGACAGGTTACAGTATCCGGGAGGACCTGACTTGGTGGGAGGTATTCTACTGGAGTTGACGGAGCATTTCCCGTCCCATTTTTCGAAACTGTCGAACACTGGTTCTCCCCGAGTGCAAGATTGACCGGATGACCTGAGGTATGTGCTAAAGGTGAACTTCGAAGGGTAGTCAGTCAAGTCAGTCATCAATCTATGTTGTCTATCCTGTCTGGCGTATATTTTTTGATAGTGGCTGTGCTTGTCGATCATATGCGACAAAATAATCAATAGTCCTAAATGAAGCAAACAATAACTGTTACTATTGCAGTGTATATGTTGCACGCATCTGACTACAGATCTTATGCCATTGGAATCATGGCGAAGGACAAGAACAATGAGCGAGAACCAACAAAGAAAAAGAAACAGTGTGCAGAGTTCACCACACGTGCTGGCACTTCCATTCTAGTTTTCACGTCATTGGTCATCCATCGGAATCCATAATTTTTCTATGGGTTTCATGCCATTCGGTTTCCGAAACCGAAATAGAAAGTTGACTCAGAGGAACCTTCCTCGAGATTTTGGCTAAATGGTCTATCTCACAGGGCAGTAGGACGACCTAAGGGTCAAGTAACCCACTGGGGACAGCTTATTGATTGGTCAGTTCATACGCCCTTCTGATGGGGCCAAACGCCTTAGGTCCCCAGTACACTCCTCCACTGCAGATGCTGATGGGTATACAGCGGTATGGTTTGCACGTCACCCGTGGTTGGTTTGGAATTAGGTTTTAGCGATCTCCCCTAGAGTGATTACAGAAGACCAGTTAATTCATTGGAGGGCTCCGGACGTTTGCCTTCCTCCTCATATTTCAGCAGGAACACCTCCGCTACATCATCATCACCTAATTTGATTGGCGAGAATTGGATACAAATGGGTGCAGTTTGTGAAGTAGTTCCGAAAAATTACGTCGCACCCTCGGACTCTGCTTTCGTCGGCTGCTTGGTGGTATTATTCAGTCGAAGAATAGGTTATCGTAGTACGGGGAACTCCCCTTCAGTATGGAAAGCCCTGAACGATCGCTTCGCAGATGTCTGCGACATCCTTTCTAAAGGGCAACCTTACCTACCTTCGTTCTCCCGTTGTATGAACCCCGTGAGAGGTTGAAAAAGGACTGCGCATCAGAAAATTCGGCTGATGGAAGATCTGAAAATAGATGGAGCACACTATCTGCACCTAAATGTTCTTATTTTGGGGCCCTTACTTTTTCGCACATTGTAGGATCAACCTCTGGGCATTTCAACCTGAAAGTCCCAGGTTCGAATCCTCCCCTCACCGGTTATCTTCCTCACTTGACTGCCCTCTGTTGACCCTGATCCCCTTACTGAAAAACCATTTTGACTTGTGCTTCCTCTTCGAAATACGCATGCGAGACTTCGATTCTGTAAACACTCTTCGTGCCCAATACACGAACCCTTTCCGTGGCTCCACTCTACACGCAAAAGGGTTCTAATTGATAATCTGGATGTTTATGTTTTCAGACAAAACTGCACCTGCAACTGCGCACACGCATTGACGATGTTGCTTCGACTGGTGATGAGACGTTTGTGATCTACACGCCAAGCCCAGCGATCGGAGACTTACGGAAAGCTAATCGCACTTTTGTTGATGTCGTGTCTGTGATCACTACTACTTGTCGTGCACGGACAGTACTCTTCTGTAGTCCAAGCAATAATGGAGACCAGAATGACGGTAACCAACTTAACCGGCCAGCCAGTTGACAGCAGCCCCCTAACTGAGTTCGATCAAGCAGTCACGAACCGCCGTGCGATTAAACGAAACCGAATTAACTAGTTTTGATCAGTAGTCCAAAAGAACGGGAGCACACTGACCAATGTCTGTTGATGATTGTTTCATCCCAGGGCCATTATTTTGACCAATCAAGATCCGATGGAAATAAGTGTACTTGGTCATTCAACAGGGACGGATGAGAGAATCAGTTACGTTGTGAGTCTTATGCAAGGTTTTAGCTATAAGGCAATCATTTTATGCCCTAGTGGAATGATATTGGTTTAGAGGTGACTTAATGAAACTACTCTAGTCAGTGATTGTGATTAATGTGTTTCTGATTTCCTCTACACAACTTTGTCATCCATATGGTTCCGCGTTTTAGCTGCTTACTCTGCCGCTGTGTTGCATCGCATAACGCGCGACAAGCCGGAACAATATCGCCGTCGCTTATCGCTGGAACTTCGTCAAGCGTTGTTTGACGGTGGCTTAGTTATTGATGCCCCACTGGCAAATGACGAGAGTAGTCGAGTATCCGGATCGGTTGTTCATTCTCGTCAACATTCGCACAACTCGTTTACGGCTGCCCAACGAAGTCACTCGGACAGTCCGATGGATAAATCTTGGGTGGATTTATCCGGTTCAAGATCCAGGAGCAGACGAAGTGAGTTTCCTGTATCCCAACTAACAATACGTCCTCAATTCAGTTGTATTGATCCGATAGCAGGTTGTGACTAGGCTTTGCCTCTACATTGGGGTTCGAATGCACTTCAGACATAAAGCACAACTTTGACTGAGTTTTTGACGTAGAATTCCAAAAAGACGGTTTTAGAAACTTAATGCTACGGGATCTTCAAATAGTGAAACTAAGTTCCCTTTTTTCCATTTGTGCTGCTCTGGATAAAATTGTGCACGGATTTCAAACTTGATCCGATTTTTTTTACTTGATCATGCTATCACATTGTAATTGTGAAGTCTTTTTAGGGAATACAGTCACAGATATTTCATAAGCGCATTTTTAATCCTACTCATATGTGTGCGTTAGGCACTACTTCTACCGGATGAATGTGCGCTGAATTTCCGGCTCGTGTTCATCGCTTCACGTGGAAGACTCACCAGCCATAATGATGACCGGGGAATACATCGGTTATTCCAATTTCGTATGCAAAGTAGATGGTTTTATCCAGTCAATGGAAAAATAGGGAAAGACGCTGAGTTGCACCTATTTTCCGCAGTTTCTCGCCCATGATGGTCATTTGGGTCAAAGGGCTGTCATCTCAAAAGACCCGGTTCAAATCCGGGATGCGCCGATCACTGTGGTTATGAATAACGATTGACTGTCGCGCTATCTGTAGCCACGTCTGAACTACTGAAGCTTTACTTGGTCTGAGCCGCTTCAATTCGATCCTCTTCTCGATGTGGTGAGCTCTAGCCTGCAGGGCTTGTCCCCTCCAGTACACTCACATATGAACTAGACAATAGTTAGAGATTTCGTCTATCGAAAAAGAAGAAACATATCGGTTTTTGTAGTACGATTACTTGGAGTGGACGGCAGACAGGTTAGATAATAATGTGGCGTCATTGGGATAGTGGCAACTGTCGACGAACTGTTAAACACAAGCGGGTTTTAAGGCACGACTGGAATTCCGGACGACTGACCGCTCGCTTGATTCTCAATTCAACGCGGATTTTAAAGTAGGATGGATGTGAATATCCTTATGGAAACGAATTAAAATGCTTAGGTTTTGTCCCACTGCCAGCTTGAGCTTCATTTTGTGCCGCAGTTGTACTCGACAATTTTGAGGACAAACAAGCAGGAACTCTTGATAAATCATTCCGTACTGTCTTTATTTTTTTGATGCGGGTTTTGTTATACAAGGATCTCGTGACGTATGTTTATAAGCAGCCGAGGTGATTCTAGAGAGATGTATATGGCTGTGGCACCTAATGGCTTCTGGTTGAATGATTCCTCCTACATGGTCTTGGCGGACGGAGCAATTCAAGATTTGTCGGTTTTTGAGCTTCTCTGTCTTCTCGTATTGCTAGAATATCAAAAGAGACTTTTGCCACCAGCTGAGATTAGGCTTAGGGTACTGGGTCCCTGTACTCAGTCTTCTGTGAGGTCAGTGAATTTAAGAAGGTGAAGTTAATCAGACCAGATGATGACTATAGCCCTCGATGTACGCAGTTCTGCGAGGTAGGTATTGGTCTTAAGATGGCTCGAGGTTTTCGATCCATGACGTGGCAAAAGGTTTGAAAGCCCAACCAATCAGCCGGCCGGATTAGATCGAGTGAGACTTCATTTTTGGAGTCCACGAGATCTCCCTACGAAAACGGTGAACACATGAGATGAAATGACCAACTTTCGCGGTCGACTGCGTTCTTCACTTAGAAGTGTTTCCTTATCTATATTTTTTGGCGATAGACGTCAATTCGCTGTCGCCCGGCTCGTCACTATGCCCGACGTATTGAGACCTTATTTGGTTTTCATGGTTTTCTGATTGCTGAGCTTGGCGTTTAGATCTCAAACGTTTCATGAATCCAGGTAACATCGTCAGTGCAAGTGTCAAGCTCAGCGAACAGAACCCCATGAAAACCAATAACTGGAGCGACGAACACAAATTCTCAAATCCATTGATACCTTATTTGGTTTCATGTCACTCCAAGTTGCCGAATCATGGTTGCCGGTCCCTCTCCTGTCAGTGAAGCAAGCCTCTTTCACAGTACTCATGTTGAGTATGTAATAAGATACCACTTCACGTTTGCTTATTCGCAATTGTCATTTTGATTTTGATTAGACAGTGTTGTATATTAAAAACCAAAACCAGGGTGCATCTCTCCCGTATTGTAAAAAAACGAAACTGATGGTTTGCAATTAAGATGTGTTTGACAGACTAACTGTCATTCGCTTGGTTGTCTTAATACCGTCATAATTATTTGAAAATAAAAGGTCGTTATGATGACATTCCTATAGCGGACACTGGGCGATTTGATCGACAAATTGATTTCCGGTCAGTCACAAAAAAATTTGCCGGCATGGGACTAAAGACCTCTCCATTTTTCGTCCATTTGGTGCTTTCCTTGTCCCTGACATCCAAATAGAATGTATCCTGTTTAAATGAAATAATAGGGTCACCCAGAAGTTCGGTAGCAACTTGTAATTAGCTACTGTCCAATGAAACGAAATCGTTTTTTCTGAAGAGACATTTTGGGAAAAGTCATTTAATTTCATTAAGTATACGGCGTTGCTACGTAATATAGAATAGTTAAGATGGTCTGCGATATCAAAAATGTCTTTTAAATAAGATTGGCATCATTTTCTGACGATATCGTGACTAGCCATTGATCGACGGCTAAGTTTATGGTAAACAGAATTGTCCGTGCATAAACTGAGCCTTAGTACGATTCCTTCTTGATGACCTAATCAAATAAGGCTTTTCCTGCACACGTAACCAGTTTCTCACACGAGTTTTCTAGTATGAACCCATGGGATAACGACTTGGTGGTTTCTGTTATAAGGCCAAAACTAGTTTCATTGAATCCAGGAAATGCGTGCGCACAATTCACTGGGTTTCATCGATGAAATTGTTATTGTGCAAACCGGTTTTACAATTCAAACACGGAATAGGTACAGATCAATAAAATTGAGAAAACACAAGTTGGCGAACAAGCTCGTTTTCAGTGATTCGTACTCATGCCATTACATCACTATATATATCTTGACAAAATATTTTCACTATAGGAAGGATTGGATTAGTCATTTACAAATATGGGTGGGGAAGGGATTTGTGGTGTATTGTCCCAATACAAACCCTAGACAACAAAACAATTAACACCACAAATCCCTTCCCCACCCATATTTGTAAATGACTAATCCAATCCTTCCTATAGTGAAAATATTTTGTCAAGATATATATAGTGATGTAATGGCATGAGTACGAATCACTGAAAACGAGCTTGTTCGCCAACTTGTGTTTTCTCAATTTTATTGATCTGTACCTATTCCGTGTTTGAATTGTAAAACCGGTTTGCACAATAACAATTTCATCGATGAAACCCAGTGAATTGTGCGCACGCATTTCCTGGATTCAATGAAACTAGTTTTGGCCTTATAACAGAAACCACCAAGTCGTTATCCCATGGGTTCATACTAGAAAACTCGTGTGAGAAACTGGTTACGTGTGCAGGAAAAGCCTTATTTGATTAGGTCATCAAGAAGGAATCGTACTAAGGCTCAGTTTATGCACGGACAATTCTGTTTACCATAAACTTAGCCGTCGATCAATGGCTAGTCACGATATCGTCAGAAAATGATGCCAATCTTATTTAAAAGACATTTTTGATATCGCAGACCATCTTAACTATTCTATATTACGTAGCAACGCCGTATACTTAATGAAATTAAATGACTTTTCCCAAAATGTCTCTTCAGAAAAAACGATTTCGTTTCATTGGACAGTAGCTAATTACAAGTTGCTACCGAACTTCTGGGTGACCCTATTATTTCATTTAAACAGGATACATTCTATTTGGATGTCAGGGACAAGGAAAGCACCAAATGGACGAAAAATGGAGAGGTCTTTAGTCCCATGCCGGCAAATTTTTTTGTGACTGACCGGAAATCAATTTGTCGATCAAATCGCCCAGTGTCCGCTATAGGAATGTCATCATAACGACCTTTTATTTTCAAATAATTATGACGGTATTAAGACAACCAAGCGAATGACAGTTAGTCTGTCAAACACATCTTAATTGCAAACCATCAGTTTCGTTTTTTTACAATACGGGAGAGATGCACCCTGGTTTTGGTTTTTAATATACAACACTGTCTAATCAAAATCAAAATGACAATTGCGAATAAGCAAACGTGAAGTGGTATCTTATTACATACTCAACATGAGTACTGTGAAAGAGGCTTGCTTCACTGACAGGAGAGGGACCGGCAACCATGATTCGGCAACTTGGAGTGACATGAAACCAAATAAGGTATCAATGGATTTGAGAATTTGTGTTCGTCGCTCCAGTTATTGGTTTTCATGGGGTTCTGTTCGCTGAGCTTGACACTTGCACTGACGATGTTACCTGGATTCATGAAACGTTTGAGATCTAAACGCCAAGCTCAGCAATCAGAAAACCATGAAAACCAAATAAGGTCTCAATACGTCGGGCATAGTGACGAGCCGGGCGACAGCGAATTGACGTCTATCGCCAAAAAATATAGATAAGGAAACACTTCTAAGTGAAGAACGCAGTCGACCGCGAAAGTTGGTCATTTCATCTCATGTGTTCACCGTTTTCGTAGGGAGATCTCGTGGACTCCAAAAATGAAGTCTCACTCGATCTAATCCGGCCGGCTGATTGGTTGGGCTTTCAAACCTTTTGCCACGTCATGGATCGAAAACCTCGAGCCATCTTAAGACCAATACCTACCTCGCAGAACTGCGTACATCGAGGGCTATAGTCATCATCTGGTCTGATTAACTTCACCTTCTTAAATTCACTGACCTCACAGAAGACTGAGTACAGGGACCCAGTACCCTAAGCCTAATCTCAGCTGGTGGCAAAAGTCTCTTTTGATATTCTAGCAATACGAGAAGACAGAGAAGCTCAAAAACCGACAAATCTTGAATTGCTCCGTCCGCCAAGACCATGTAGGAGGAATCATTCAACCAGAAGCCATTAGGTGCCACAGCCATATACATCTCTCTAGAATCACCTCGGCTGCTTATAAACATACGTCACGAGATCCTTGTATAACAAAACCCGCATCAAAAAAATAAAGACAGTACGGAATGATTTATCAAGAGTTCCTGCTTGTTTGTCCTCAAAATTGTCGAGTACAACTGCGGCACAAAATGAAGCTCAAGCTGGCAGTGGGACAAAACCTAAGCATTTTAATTCGTTTCCATAAGGATATTCACATCCATCCTACTTTAAAATCCGCGTTGAATTGAGAATCAAGCGAGCGGTCAGTCGTCCGGAATTCCAGTCGTGCCTTAAAACCCGCTTGTGTTTAACAGTTCGTCGACAGTTGCCACTATCCCAATGACGCCACATTATTATCTAACCTGTCTGCCGTCCACTCCAAGTAATCGTACTACAAAAACCGATATGTTTCTTCTTTTTCGATAGACGAAATCTCTAACTATTGTCTAGTTCATATGTGAGTGTACTGGAGGGGACAAGCCCTGCAGGCTAGAGCTCACCACATCGAGAAGAGGATCGAATTGAAGCGGCTCAGACCAAGTAAAGCTTCAGTAGTTCAGACGTGGCTACAGATAGCGCGACAGTCAATCGTTATTCATAACCACAGTGATCGGCGCATCCCGGATTTGAACCGGGTCTTTTGAGATGACAGCCCTTTGACCCAAATGACCATCATGGGCGAGAAACTGCGGAAAATAGGTGCAACTCAGCGTCTTTCCCTATTTTTCCATTGACTGGATAAAACCATCTACTTTGCATACGAAATTGGAATAACCGATGTATTCCCCGGTCATCATTATGGCTGGTGAGTCTTCCACGTGAAGCGATGAACACGAGCCGGAAATTCAGCGCACATTCATCCGGTAGAAGTAGTGCCTAACGCACACATATGAGTAGGATTAAAAATGCGCTTATGAAATATCTGTGACTGTATTCCCTAAAAAGACTTCACAATTACAATGTGATAGCATGATCAAGTAAAAAAAATCGGATCAAGTTTGAAATCCGTGCACAATTTTATCCAGAGCAGCACAAATGGAAAAAAGGGAACTTAGTTTCACTATTTGAAGATCCCGTAGCATTAAGTTTCTAAAACCGTCTTTTTGGAATTCTACGTCAAAAACTCAGTCAAAGTTGTGCTTTATGTCTGAAGTGCATTCGAACCCCAATGTAGAGGCAAAGCCTAGTCACAACCTGCTATCGGATCAATACAACTGAATTGAGGACGTATTGTTAGTTGGGATACAGGAAACTCACTTCGTCTGCTCCTGGATCTTGAACCGGATAAATCCACCCAAGATTTATCCATCGGACTGTCCGAGTGACTTCGTTGGGCAGCCGTAAACGAGTTGTGCGAATGTTGACGAGAATGAACAACCGATCCGGATACTCGACTACTCTCGTCATTTGCCAGTGGGGCATCAATAACTAAGCCACCGTCAAACAACGCTTGACGAAGTTCCAGCGATAAGCGACGGCGATATTGTTCCGGCTTGTCGCGCGTTATGCGATGCAACACAGCGGCAGAGTAAGCAGCTAAAACGCGGAACCATATGGATGACAAAGTTGTGTAGAGGAAATCAGAAACACATTAATCACAATCACTGACTAGAGTAGTTTCATTAAGTCACCTCTAAACCAATATCATTCCACTAGGGCATAAAATGATTGCCTTATAGCTAAAACCTTGCATAAGACTCACAACGTAACTGATTCTCTCATCCGTCCCTGTTGAATGACCAAGTACACTTATTTCCATCGGATCTTGATTGGTCAAAATAATGGCCCTGGGATGAAACAATCATCAACAGACATTGGTCAGTGTGCTCCCGTTCTTTTGGACTACTGATCAAAACTAGTTAATTCGGTTTCGTTTAATCGCACGGCGGTTCGTGACTGCTTGATCGAACTCAGTTAGGGGGCTGCTGTCAACTGGCTGGCCGGTTAAGTTGGTTACCGTCATTCTGGTCTCCATTATTGCTTGGACTACAGAAGAGTACTGTCCGTGCACGACAAGTAGTAGTGATCACAGACACGACATCAACAAAAGTGCGATTAGCTTTCCGTAAGTCTCCGATCGCTGGGCTTGGCGTGTAGATCACAAACGTCTCATCACCAGTCGAAGCAACATCGTCAATGCGTGTGCGCAGTTGCAGGTGCAGTTTTGTCTGAAAACATAAACATCCAGATTATCAATTAGAACCCTTTTGCGTGTAGAGTGGAGCCACGGAAAGGGTTCGTGTATTGGGCACGAAGAGTGTTTACAGAATCGAAGTCTCGCATGCGTATTTCGAAGAGGAAGCACAAGTCAAAATGGTTTTTCAGTAAGGGGATCAGGGTCAACAGAGGGCAGTCAAGTGAGGAAGATAACCGGTGAGGGGAGGATTCGAACCTGGGACTTTCAGGTTGAAATGCCCAGAGGTTGATCCTACAATGTGCGAAAAAGTAAGGGCCCCAAAATAAGAACATTTAGGTGCAGATAGTGTGCTCCATCTATTTTCAGATCTTCCATCAGCCGAATTTTCTGATGCGCAGTCCTTTTTCAACCTCTCACGGGGTTCATACAACGGGAGAACGAAGGTAGGTAAGGTTGCCCTTTAGAAAGGATGTCGCAGACATCTGCGAAGCGATCGTTCAGGGCTTTCCATACTGAAGGGGAGTTCCCCGTACTACGATAACCTATTCTTCGACTGAATAATACCACCAAGCAGCCGACGAAAGCAGAGTCCGAGGGTGCGACGTAATTTTTCGGAACTACTTCACAAACTGCACCCATTTGTATCCAATTCTCGCCAATCAAATTAGGTGATGATGATGTAGCGGAGGTGTTCCTGCTGAAATATGAGGAGGAAGGCAAACGTCCGGAGCCCTCCAATGAATTAACTGGTCTTCTGTAATCACTCTAGGGGAGATCGCTAAAACCTAATTCCAAACCAACCACGGGTGACGTGCAAACCATACCGCTGTATACCCATCAGCATCTGCAGTGGAGGAGTGTACTGGGGACCTAAGGCGTTTGGCCCCATCAGAAGGGCGTATGAACTGACCAATCAATAAGCTGTCCCCAGTGGGTTACTTGACCCTTAGGTCGTCCTACTGCCCTGTGAGATAGACCATTTAGCCAAAATCTCGAGGAAGGTTCCTCTGAGTCAACTTTCTATTTCGGTTTCGGAAACCGAATGGCATGAAACCCATAGAAAAATTATGGATTCCGATGGATGACCAATGACGTGAAAACTAGAATGGAAGTGCCAGCACGTGTGGTGAACTCTGCACACTGTTTCTTTTTCTTTGTTGGTTCTCGCTCATTGTTCTTGTCCTTCGCCATGATTCCAATGGCATAAGATCTGTAGTCAGATGCGTGCAACATATACACTGCAATAGTAACAGTTATTGTTTGCTTCATTTAGGACTATTGATTATTTTGTCGCATATGATCGACAAGCACAGCCACTATCAAAAAATATACGCCAGACAGGATAGACAACATAGATTGATGACTGACTTGACTGACTACCCTTCGAAGTTCACCTTTAGCACATACCTCAGGTCATCCGGTCAATCTTGCACTCGGGGAGAACCAGTGTTCGACAGTTTCGAAAAATGGGACGGGAAATGCTCCGTCAACTCCAGTAGAATACCTCCCACCAAGTCAGGTCCTCCCGGATACTGTAACCTGTCAATGAAGATGACGACTGGCTAAAAAAGACCTAGCAATTTCTATCAGTTGGACCAGTTGGTGCAGTGGTACCAAGAGCGCTTCGCACCCCAAAGGTTCGGCTTCAAACCCCGGGTATGATGATGAATATCGACTAACGATGAGCTCTAATTCGAGTCTAGAGCTTCCTGAGTACAAGGCTGACCGGATGACCTAAGCGCAGAGAATCCGAAGGGTATTTAATCAAGCGAAAATGTCGCCAATTTCACAAAGCACTGGCAAGTAACTGTGAGAAACATATATGGAAAGACACCATTGATAAATCGACAGCCATTAGTAACAGATACCTCCCAAAAACCAACTGGACTGATAAGATCAAAGTCAGCGGCGTTTACGGACAACCAGTATGGTGCATAGTCCGTCTATTTTCCTCTAACCCATCAATATTTCTCACAAACGAAGAACACGTTACAGCTTTTGGAACTGATCAGAACATATGCTGTGCAGATTGAAAATTCATTGTTTTAATGTTTAAAAAGTGAATATTGTGACCAACGAAACACTAACTTGAATCAACGTCAACTGACAGAACGAGAATCGGATTACGGAGATAACAACACGCGCAACCCCTGCAGTTTACCTTTGATTAACAGACTGTGACCGAAAACATCACCATCACCACCGATGAAAAAATTCATTGAATTTTGTCGGTGCCCAGACCATCAGAAGAAACTGACCAGGAAACACCTAACTATGGTCAGACTTGTATCTGTGTGTGTGCGTGTGTGCGCTGTGTATGTAGAAGAGAAAACACAGAACGAGAGACAGGTTCGATTCATTCGGCACTACACAGCTAAATGCTAACTAATCTCTCCTGCCACTATGTCAGTCGAGGTGGACAGATGATTACGTTTCCGTGGTCCCCGCAACACTGTGACCGCCAACGTTCCGTTCCAATGAACTGGAACAGACCAAGATGAACAATGGTCTACATAATGAACTGTAACAGAAATCTCGGTGACCTCAACTGCACAGGTACTCAATACGGCTCAATCAATTCGGTGACCAGAGCTGGTTACTGATGCGCTAGTAGCCATGTGCCAATTCGTCAATCGGGCAGAGTAACAGAACGAGAATATGCAGTGCGTCAATAAGAAAAACAATAAATGACGAGGATACACCGATTTTTCATTCAATCAGATGGCCGAAGCCGATGAAAAACGACCAGGATAACGACGAGGGAGACAACACGCAAATGCAAACATGCACTCATGTGACCTACCGATATATTCGTTATTCGACTGAATCAATTCCGTCAAACGTGGGCAGGCCCCTTCCTGTTCAATGGCTGATGCCCCGGAAGCAGAAGTGGATAACTGACTCAGGAACGCGGCCGCAGCACGCTGAAGTGATTGGGACTGGGAATAGAGTAGCTGATGCCAGAAAGAGACCATGGGAAAACAATTTGATGTAGGACAGTTGGACAAGTGAAGATGAAGAGTGGTAATTTTGCTAATCGAAACCAGTTGTCTCAAATGTTCCTATTGTTGTAAAAAAAACAATAAGAAAACCGCGATAAAAACTCTTTAAAGCGTGCCTTCAGTAGGGCTTGGCCGCCGTTTATCAACTAAAAGCACAGAACGTCATTTGGCAGCCACAAGTTGTTGTAAACACTCATGATCTGGGTGGGAGTAAACACACACTTTCGGCCAAGGTATGCTATGAACGTGCACCACATGTGAAATGTGTGCGGGACAAACAAGACTTGATGGTACAGTGTGACTTCTAGAAACAGACCTAGTTCCAGCAAAGAAAATGTGTGTTTGTTCCAACTCAGATCAGGAATGCTACTTTAAAGTAACATTATCACAATCCATAACTCCAACGGCTTCCGTCAGTCATCTTGATTCTGATACAATCCCACCCTACTCAGCTAAGCAAAAACGAAAAAATGGTCTCTGGCAGGTCAGCTTAACTGCACACTTACAACTTATAATCGGACGATTTAAATTAGTCTCCTCAAGTTAAAACTCACTGATCGATCGCCCTCCATCAAACAGGTTGTCTGTTTTTCGGTGTTCATTTCGAATGTCGCTCCTACTCGCTTCTTGGCGTGCCACAGTAATCAGGCCACTTTCAATCAGTCTGCTAACTAGGGCACTTGTCTGATTCTGCAGTTGCCCGTTGTCTTGCTATTAACCCGACCCTTGCCCCGTGGGTTATTCACCTGAATCCAAACGGACTTTTTGACTAGCCCTGTTTCCAAGACATGATCCGGCCACATTGTCGCACGGTTCGTCATGCCAAAACAAAGCGATCTTACACTTTTGGCGCTAGATCGCAGCCTTCTTTAACAGAGCTAAAACGGTCCGACGATATTCTGAACGATGACCGAACATTGCAAAACGAAAAAAACACGTAGTTTCAGCGATAAAAAGTTCAATTCAGCCTGCGCAAGCTAACCTTTGAACCAGTGACCAGAAGGCCCAGTGAAACTCGAAAAGATGCCGTTCAGGTGTTGAGCGCAGTGAGATAATGAGCACCCAGAGATGAGTGGTACATGTGGATACCTTTGTTGAGTGCTGGGCCTTTTTGCTACATTTTTGGAGCAAGTGTTGTGGAGCGGGAGTTCGCCACAGCCTTTGAAACTCAGTGCACTACGCGTGCGAAACGGACTTTGAAAATGGAGTAGCTCTTATTCCCAAGATCCTTAGCAGATCAGGTGTTGAAACAACCAGCGTGCTAGCGATGAGCCACTCATCAAGAACAAAAACTACGAACTTCCAAGGGGAATAATGGTTAATCCGACTGTGAATCAACTGACAATTATTCAATGACTTCAAGTTCCGGTGGGATTTGCTTGGCGCAATACGACTGTTGAAATACGCAACGAATATAAGTGAATTTTCTCGGATTCTCATGCTAACTAAAAAATGCTACAATATGAACAGATTAAAACTGTTTGGATTTTGTTCAGCCGCGTAGTTCACCACCTCGGAAAGCGACCCAATGGGCATTGGCAGGGTAGTTTTACTGTATACCACTGAAATAGTCACCGAATCCTGCTGAATGTTGAATCACACACCTGGTGTTTACGAGGCGGTGCCGTGAGGACTCAGCGGTCAGAGTATCTAACCGACAAGCAAACGATCGTCTGTCGGATCGTAGTTTACCGTGCCGATTCTTCGATTATCGACTGCGCACAAAAGCTAACCTCCGCCGACTGGAACCAACGTTTACGAAAGAGTCCGTAAGCCTCACTTTACTCAGGCTGAAATGGCCACAATGGCAGCCGACTGAAACGGCCGATTAGCAGGATTAGGACAGATGCGGATCGCTCAGGTCTTCGCTTGCTCTTCGGAGCATGCGACTGGTGAAATAACAATTTCCGCAAAACTTGACGCTAATCGGAATCCATGGATCGCAACCACCAAGGGCATCCCAAACACCCTAGGGCCCACTTGAGGCGGGAGGCAGAACGGACAGCCATGCTACTGAGAATTCGAACACTTCAGATGCAATAAAAAGGTGAGCGACAACGAACTGTTATTTGTCACCACAGTGAACGGCGAATTATGGATTCAAACCTCTGACTTTTTTGGAGCGTCAGATATTAAACCAACCAAACCATTGCCAGCATCACAGGTTGTGATGGGTAACATCTCTCTTGTAGTGCACATCTTGAATAAAAAAAATTTTGCATTGTTGTGTGCTCCGGAACTAATTACCACACACACCGTCGGATGCCCTCTTAGGTTGTATGCAATTCACACGGAAATCATTATGCGAATGTGGTGCCAGCAAGGACCAAAGTACGGACTTCATGGCAACAATGATTATGAAAATACTGGCCAACTGCTTAAAGCTGACCGCCCCCATCCACACGACTACATGCATATCATGTAGGAGCCTTACCCTGTTCACAGCCGATTTGCACAGCCTGGCCGGACTTTGATGCAAGCCGTCACAAGGCGGTAGATGGCAAGCTGCCGTCGTCCGGCTTATCACCACACTTGACCTAATGGGACTTTGCTTGGTTCCATGTCATTCCAGGTTTCAGGGTTCTGGTTACCGGTTCTGCCGCTCCCTTCGCGTATAGTGGGCCTTAATGAATATGGAATATGGTCCTTCCGCTACACTTATTCGTAAAGTATGACGTAAAAAGATGGCTGAACAAATTTCAGTGACCATACACAACGGAAGGTAGTAGACTTTGATGTGTTGTCGACTTTATATTTATACTAATTTCCTCTCGCGTGTTAATGCTTGCCACCATTCCACAGTGCCGTATCTGGTACGAATTCTAGTTAAGAAGGAAAAAGTTATAAGAGAACTTTATTCTGGTCCCATGACTGCATATGTCACTTCTACTTTTGCAGCTCCAGTTGAGAATGTTAGTTGCCACCGTGTTTTTACTGAAATGTAAGTCTATACAGAACTCACAATTACTTGTGTCGGAGTGATTTTTATGCTTTGTTGAACGTCCTTCGAACTCCACCTTTCACGCGCAAGCCCTATGTCATTTGGTTAACCTTATTTTCGAGGAGCACCAGATTCGAGTTTCGCTCTTAGCAGAGCTCATCAGTGGTAGCTACCCTCCACCACGCAGGCTAATTGCAGATAATTGTGAGTTCTACACGGAAATATCGAACGTAAAACAGGCTAGTGGGAACATGCGCCCATCCTATGAAGAGAAGAGCGCTAAAAAGATCGAAATTCGAGCCTAATGCCTCTTCAGTGTAAGGCTGACAAGATGGCCTGAGGTGTGTGTGTGTGAAAGGTGGAGTATAAAAGATAAATCTTCGTGAAACTACAAAATTTTGTCGCACAGCAAAAGCTGTTTTACGATCATTATCCTTGCTTACATGTTGAATATCACAGTCCATTGCATATAAACACCTTGCAATAGGTTCATCGGACTGACCTGCACTACAATAGTAAGGAAGCCAGCCGTATGGACCAATTCTGTCTGAGCGGCGGCGTCCTTGGCCATCACCTGTAGGGCGGCCAAACACAGCTCAAGCAACTCGTCAAGACGCACTCCCTCAATACAATCGGTCAAATCCATCGAAGTGGGATCAATTTCTGTCTCGTCTTGACCGTCTAGAGGATTCATATGCTCCCGGATGATTTCATAGGTTTGTTTTAGAGCTCGAGCTAACAGTCGAGTCACGCCGCATGATCTGAGCGGGACGATCGAAGGGGAGGAGAAAGTATCGGGTTATGAAATAGGATTGATTGAAAGATAGGGCGTGGAAAGACCATACTAATAGGACAAAAACAAACCTGAGTTGTGCCCGTGACTCCTCGTCCGTGGCCAGATTGCGCACCAGGCCCACGACGGATTTGATCAGTGGAAAAGCAGAAAGACCTTCGCTGTTGGCCAAAATAGAAGCGATTGTCGGAAAAGTATTTTCTTGTCGAATCTGAAATAGAAATTGAGAAATGTGCGCTAGAATATTTGTTGAACTGACCCACCATCGGTGACCGCACTAATCCAACACGTACAATGTACGACAACAGAGAAACCAGACCGATGCTACATAATTAATTGGCCCATCACTATGGCACACAAAGCCTGCTCATTCTGCGGTTAGATTAACGAACGCCACGACTACTTCGTGCGCGAGGGGATATACTCTTGCCCCGGTGAGAGCACGACCAATTTTCGATAGAAAAGCACGTGGGTACCCGTGGCGTTATTGGTTATCAGCCGCCTTATGCAGTCAAATCATGATCGGAAAATCAGTATTCATCTTAGAGTAGTTTTCATCATCATAGTACAGCATCACAAAATAGAGCAGGTCCCCCTGACCACCGTCTTTCTCCCAGAGTAAAACGCTGCTACAGAAAGGTTGAATATGCAAGATAGACATAGAATGAACCGACAGGAGTAGGGAAAGAAAAGAACACCGTAACAGCCAACAAATGGAATAAACAGTCTAACCGCATGAAGGCATTTTTTCGATCAGTGTTATTGACAGAAAACGACAAAACGATCGTTACTGTTCACGATTCCTTGACATGCCCCTCAAGTGTTTCCAGCTAAATGGATGACGGGTCTTTCGGGGCCCAAGCATGGAGACGCGAGACATCAACTTTTCCAATGTTCGTTGTACATTTTCTAATTCCACGCTGCCATTCGTTCGTTGATCTCTTCATGGCTCCTTCCATCCCGTGTGAAGAAGGAAAACTAAGGCACGGTGTGGTAGACGGGTGTTTCACACACACAAAATCTGACGCAATCAACGAAGCCTAGAATGCTTGATGCACTATCAAATAATATTCTCATAACCGGCATCCAATATGAGATTCCTAACCGACCCACTGCCCACTCCATCCCTCCATCCAATCCTAGTGATACTACGCAAACATCGATGGTGAAGAAACTCTAGAATATGGACATCTTCAGCACGAAAATTCCATGTCTCGTAACCAGTAGAGCATGAGGATAGACAAATCGTAAGCCAAACCAACCAACCAACGGTCACCAACTGGAACGACAGATCATGAGATCCGCGTTAGCGATCCAGCACTAAAACAAGTCCATTTTGGTCATTCCAAGAAAGGACATTGATGAACTAGGCTGGGTAATCAGTGGAGATGGTTCTAAAAGCTACTGACAGCGACGATCATTGTGGAATTCCAGATATGTATCCACCAATCTTACAAGTGCAAACTATTTTGACAAAACTCATTTACCATCAATGTTACCGCTGGAACCATCAAGCACGAGAAGGTTTTCGGGTGGTTTTCAAACTGACAGCGTCTTGCAACCACGTGCTTCTGCTATGAACTATCGCATAAACGGGGAGTTTAATGAGGAGCAAAGAATCAACCTTCAACTGTTGACAGAGCTGAAGAAAGGGTCACACGAATAGTTAAAACAGCTCCAAGAGTCCTATGAAAAATATCTGATGTCACAGTCGCAAGCCTTCATTTGGCTGAATCAACTCAACAGCGGCAAAAAGATGGAGGATAGCAACAGGTCAGGACGACCTTCCTGAACCAAGACAGCTGAAAACATTGATGAGATTAAATAACTGATGTGGATGCACCATATTTGACTGTGGATACATGTAGACCAACTTGTTTGATTGTGGAATCAAAGAAGAATGAGTGTAGTTAAAAAGGAACAGTGTTGAAGACCCAAACCACTGTTTACGGACAAAAAGATGACCATGGATCTGAAACTCAGAGTAGCATAGAACCAAGAAAAATTCCAATGTTGCGTTGCTGCTACCAAAAAAGTGCCCGGCTATTGTAAGACTTCAACTTCTAATCGTCTTCTAGTCACTATGACCACCTATCCAAATCCTGGCTGAGTAAAAGACAGATAACCCAAAATTGATTAACTCAGGATGCAAAAGGTTTTGCTGTTCCAACAATGTGTCGAACTGGGTGGCATCTCTATCCCCAGAAAGATCCACGTGTGATGTCATGCAGTTAGACCACCGGTCAGGTGCGCTAAGGCATCCAAATACTCTGGTCTTACTAGGATGACCTTATATACTGGTTTCCCAATCGGCTAGCCATAGGATTCGAATCAAGACAAGGACGAACAATGAATTACACAACAAGGAACTCTCTAGGGAATAACCAAGTGTAGCATAAATGTGCTAGTTCTCGTGGCTCTCACAATTTAGAGTACTGACGGTAAATGGTAATTCGTCGGCACCTGACGTTACCACACCTGTTCTGGTGAGAAATTATGTGATTCTGTGGTACACCAAGCTTCACGGTCAAGGCTGTTAGTTCCCCCTCTCCCCAGCGTAGTGAATCATAGCGAGTATGGAGCATGCCACCTTGACTACACTCGTGTATGATGCATGCAATAAACAAAATAGGAAATTATCTGGAGGAAATGAAAACCCAGTGGTTCAGTGCAAGATAGAAATTCTTTTGGTTAGTTGGCTCACGTTTACTACAATTAATTGACGAATGTACACAGACTCTTGAGTCTCACATCGCACGAACAAGATCCGTTCTTAATCCACACAAATGATTCGGATGACATTATTCGCGGGTCACGTCGCATTCATGGTATAAGAACCACAAATCGGATTGTCCCGGTTGAGCACACTACCGAGTATATCAATATATACGTCCATTCAATCGAATACATCGTTCAAACTAATCACTATTCTCAATCATGCTCATTTACACGCGCCGAAATTTTTAAAACACTAAAAGCACAATATGTCCCTGAATAAAGTCGAAGTCGTTGGTAAATTATCCCAAATAGTTTATGATAAACTATGGAAAAAACATCGCGGCACTCATAGAAACCATTGCAAAAATGCACATATGGCCCAGAAACATTCTGATCAGAGGACATCCTCCGTATCAAGTCCTCTCAGCCAATGAGAGGTAGCCACCAAAGGAAAACGGGTAATTCGGCCGATTTTCTCAGGCGAGGTGAATTTCACACGGGAGGGAAAAGTTGGCTTGTAAAAGAAATTGCTACATTCTGGTTTCCCTGATGTGGCGACTGGGCTCGAAGGTTAGGGCGCCTACTGTGTTCGCCGCTTACTTCAACAAAGAAGTTGTGGAGGTGGCCTACTGACTCATATAAAGCATTCCGGGTGCAACTATTCACTGCATAGTATGTTACGAAGACTATTTTTCGCAAATCTTAACGCATAGCCACCGAAAACCACGACGAGGACGAAAACAATAAGTGAGAAAGAGGAGAGAGAAGAGTAAACAATATGCTCTTCTATCTTCCACCTCTACGCCATCGACCATTCATGAGTCTCCTGTGGCCCGGTTGCCCAAATCGAAGCATCGTTATCATTAGAATGCAAAAGGTGGTTTCTTGAAAATCGATGGGTTGACCACAACATTAAACGTAGACGCCCGACATTCGTTTGCCCGCACATTCACTTCAGAACTGAGAGAGCACAGAAAACCATACTTCCCATTCACCACGGTGAATTTACCTTGATCCCAATAAGAAAATAAACGTTCACAACGAGGATAGTACACAAATTGACTTCCTCCTTACGAAGGATGCCGAAGTTCTGTTCGTCAATAAAATACGCCACTTCCCAACTCATTTCACTGTACCACCAAAACCCAACAAAAATCATGCGAATACATCATGTTTTTTGTTTACTCATTTACACGGCCACAGAATGGTCTGAAGATACAGTAGCCACTAGACAACCTGAGAGACTTGGTTGCTGAATCCAATTTCAGTTAACTTTGTAGCTCCAATGCATTGAACCCCTGTGGCCACCTGGTATTCTATCAAAGCTTTCGCTTCGTCGCTTGCTGTCCACAGTAATCGACTTACTTCCAACTTGCTAAATGTTCGTCCTCAGACGCCGAACGGAACAAGCTTACTTGGTCAGAGATCGCTTGTTTGCAAGATAGATAAACCTATTAAGAGCAAAATCAGAAAAATGGGATCATACGGAAACCATGCATCGTAACACCAGTCACTGTCAAATTTGAAATATGGTGGAAAAGCTTTATTGTATGACCCCTGTGAATTTAAGACACGGAAACCGGTTACTGTATTCAATCCGTTATTCTTCCTCATCTACGCAGAATAAACTACCACCAGGATTGTTTCCGTGCCTTCTACTACCGTGCTGCTGAGTGAAGATCCAAGGAAGTTGCTGGTTTTTCTCGATCTTCTAAACAATAGTGTGGGTATGCATTTTGCACCTTCAAAGTGTAAAATCCCGTCTCAGGATTAGATTGGCCTAAAACAAACCTTGTTCTTGCAGGGGAGCAACTAGACGAGGTGGAAAGATTTAATTATTTGGGCAGTTGTATCACACTTGGCGGTTATATATCAGATGAAGTGTCTTCACACATACAGAAATTCCGATTGGTTTTCGCTAATTTGAGGCATTTGGGGCATCGATGTGCCATCCGGTTAACGATCAAAATTTGAGTGCACGTAGCAGCGGTGATGTCGGTGTTGCTCTACGACTCCCAAACATGGTCATTGGGAGCAGAAGGTAGGCGAAGATTCCCAGTGTTTAAAAATTATTGTCTTCGTAGTAACGGTAAAGTGTGATGAGAGACTTTTGTGAATAACTCAAAAATTAGGTCCTGTTGGGTCCTAGGGTCCAGTTTTCAGAACATGCATTGAATCAGAATAGGTGAAGTTGTTTGGGCTATGTTTGCGCATGTCCACAGAACGACTCCCTCCTTGTACGCTCTCCGAGAGAGGTAAGGATTGGAAGAAGGTCCGAGATGGCGAATCGATGACATGGGAGAAAAGAATGCAATCTTTAACCAGTGAACTAGCTTGAGCAGGTCCATTTAGACTACCGGTACCCACTAAATCTCCTCTCAAGAGATGGCTGGAGACAACAGATGATATGAATCCGTGCCTAAGCAGTGACATTCATGGGCCCAAAATCTGTCCTACTCTGTAAATTTGCTTAACTTATTACCTTGCAATCAACATATCTATTTACGTAGTTGACGCTATGAGGTAGCAATCGAAAGTACAACACATTGGTGCAAGGTTAGTAGTTGTGAAAATTGGAATGAACAAAATTTGCGTTCAATTCCACCGAAGTGTTAGTTGTGTTAAATGAATTTAAAAGCAGGATGGCAATGGCCCTGAGGGGATCCAGCAAGAATACTACTAAGGTGTTTGCAACGTATTTAGACGAGCCCTTAACAAACTTTTTCAATAAAGACGTCGCAAACGACAAAACATCCGACTTTCGGATACAAGTAAGAATCACTCTCGTGAATAAGCCGGAAAGTAGCAAATTTGTTCCACAATACATACTTCCGTCCGTCGGAAAGTATTTGGAAACCTTGATTCTTACACTTGGTAATTTATGCCTTGATACCTGAAATATTAGCTGTCGGTTAGCGCAACCAATGATCGATAACACTCCGTCATCCTAGTTCTGACGTTCCGAAAACTGCTGACCGAACTGGTAATTTTTTGAACGTGTCTTCTGGATCACAGGAATAAATAGAACTGGGTTCGGAGCAGAAAAAAAACGATCGAGAGAATTAGCAGAACTTACTTCGTATATGGCAGACTGGGCATGTGGACTTCGATGCGTCACGTGACGCAAAGCGGAACAAATTGGCTCCGAGATCTCTTGGCGCTGGGAGTTCAAATTTAGCAACTGGCAAAGAAGTTTGACACCCCCTGCAGTGAGAAACAATTCAGGAGAATGACATGTTAGAAGACGTCAAATACGATTGTGTGGTGTTTCCTTGAAAGACTCTCTGATTCTCTTGTACACATGCACATCCGCAATACAAAAGCCTAATTCGATGTCCGGTCTCCCCGATATTTCACCTAATACCCATCGGTTTAGAACATCCTCACTTTCCTATGGGTTATTTATTGTTGTTGGTTACATTCTTCTGCATAATGTGCTATAATAATCCGGTCACTGATTTTCATGTCGAGTGGTCTTGTTTAAGTCTGTGTTCACCTGACTCCAGGGCAACTGCTTTGGAAACCTGTCGTTCGCCGGTACACTGCACACGAGTTTGCTCCATCCAAAGTAAACTGCCTTCCTTCGCTGGTCACGTATCCTTCCGTGTATGGATTAAAGTCAACGTTTTTCCCAACTAGGGACTCGGGATTCACTTAACCAGTGAGTCATCTTACTGTGGAACGTCAATCTGTGACGACAGGCTTATATCGAAGCCACAAAATTCCGTGAATGTGATACTTGTGTATAAGCGATCTCCTTCTGCATAAGAACATCGCCAGTTACACGGAAACCCCAAACTAGGTATGATGAAAGGGTCGTGCGATGCATCCAGTTAGCAGACTGCCGATCACAAAAAGGTGCATAAATTGCCCGATCGACTAAGTAAACAGCCCAGAAACTGATTTTCGATATGTATCACTATGTGACCCATAGTTGCGTCATCAACGCTGGACCAACATCCTTCCCGACCCAGCTCGTTAACCACCATCTAGGTTCAATAGACAACATCATCCGATATATATATATATATATAT
>LUCM01009608.1:5190-21102 GCA_008360955.1 Fasciolopsis buskii
GCAATGAACTTATATGGTTGGCGGGCCACACTCACCACACTACAGTGCCACCAGCGGGCTCTTGTGGTATTTTTTAAGGAAACCGCTTACCAGTCGGAAACCCATCATGCCCTCGACGCTGCCGCTAATTATCCGCTTATTCCATAGCCTTGAGCTTACCTTATTTATAACTAACCGCTTGGATGGTGGCAGTTCAATTATTCGCAATCAAATAGCAGACAGTTGTACCCTGGGTGGCTTCCACATGACATTCGGTTATCGATCAAAGGTTGAGTGTACAGAGCAGCGATAGTATCGAAGCTACTACACGGTTCAGAAACATCTCCGCTGTGACCAGAAGATATACGAAAACTTTCGGTCTTTGAACACCGTTGTCTCTCTAGTATTGGTAGAATATGATGAGATTTTTCTTAGTAACTCGGGAGTTAGGTGTCAGGTACTGCATCCTAGAGTTCAATCTTTAGAGTAAGGACTAAATCGGGTACGTCGAAATGGCTGGGGCATGTGCTACACATGGTCACAACGACAGCGTTGTCGTACACTGTTCTTCGAAGCAGGTAATGGTTGGAGGATGGTTCAGAGTGGCTAGTGGATGACATGGGTTAAAAGCATGAAAGCATTAACCAATCGACTTGATCGTGTAGGTGCAGTTATACTTACGAGTTGAGGTCCACCATATCCCCTGAAGCGATGGTTTGGGACAATAAGTGATGCCTGAGTGGCGCTCTAGGATTGTAAACCGTTTATCTTCTCTATAGCTTTTCAACTTACTCTTTCATAGTCTATCTTTCATTATTCCCCTTTCTTTTTCTATTTGAACAAATGATGCCGGGAGGTAGAAACCAAAGTCAGAGCACGCTGATGCAAAATTAACGGTTGTTCAAACTGAACTGAACTAGATTTCTTCTAAAGTCTGAGCAAAGGACAAAGTGGATAATCGAAGCACGGACTGAACTGAATTGATCTGGAAGAATCAAACATAATGCGAATTCTTTGGTTTGATGTTAACTGAATCTGAAAACAATTCATAACAGCGAATCCCACAGGTTTTCTTGAGAAACAGGTTGTGGTCACATTGTTCATTCGCTTGAGAGAACGCTGCCAGGTAGGGTTAGCTCGATTCAAAGGAAGTTGACAACTGAAATTTTATTCTGCGTTTTCTTTGATTTTGCATACCCAGTGAACACTACCTGTTGTGTACCGTTACATCGTGCACAAAACGAAGTAAAAACTAAACTGGGCAAGTTTATTAAGTGCTAGAAATAGAACGATGCAAACGACAAAAAATGAACATTAGATCAAACTCGCGAGTCCGCCAACGACTACATAAGGAAGCCTGTCAAGTACGTTTCTGTGGTTAAGCGGGCACCAGATCGATAAGCACTTGGGTTCAACGATAAAGTCCGATTGGATAGAGCCTAAGGATAAGTACGGTTGTTGGAGGTTCACACATTGAACCTCTTCTGACACAAACACACTGTTGGCATGCGATCATGGGTTCAAATAACACACACATCGCTGATCAAATGCTACAAAGAAAGTCCCGGATAGAGAATGTCCACAGTATGCCTCTAAGGTGGCTAGTAAATTTGCACTTCTTAATCTGGAAATCATTGAATTAAATGCAGTATTCGATTCAGTCACTCGTGCAATTCTCCGATGCTGACTCACTGAACTGTGTGTCAGGGAAGTTCATTTAACTTCTCAGTTGTCTGTATTAGAGCAGCCGAAATCAAGTTCGTACATATTGTCGTCTTTCACCCAAGATCACCACAACAAGAAATAGTGTTATCCATGGATGCCCATTTTCATCCTCTCTTTTCAACGTTGTTATTTGATCAGTCAGAAATTGTCTTACTTCGACTATCTGGACGATGTTGTAGTAGAGTTAAAACCCGGGTGATTCGCAACTATTCCTCAACTGACTGTAGCAGTCTGTGGTGCTTGCTGAGTCCAGGCCGAACTTTATTCTTGTAGGAGAGGAGTAGGGCGAAGTAAGTTTGTAATTTGTTGGGTTACAAGTGACCGAGTGATCCCATATCAGATGAAGTTCCCTCATGTATACGGATGGGACCGGTAGCGATGAACAACTTGAAGCACTTGTGGTTTCGGATAGACACTAGCTTATCGGTCACTGGAGAGGTAGGATTGATTCTCTAATATGGCCGATGAAGAAAGATGTGCAAAGACTGGCGAGCCCTTTGACTGGCCGCGCTACAATTCTGTGTCATCCTATTTCGTTAAATTGTTGTCAGACATTTGGTTCGACTATGTTTTCCGTTCGATGCTACAATCGCTCGGAATTACCTTTGTTCAAAAACCGTATCCTTTCTCAACATATACTGGGATCCCGTAATTCTGCGCCTCAACGAGCTTCTAACTGATCTAAAAGAGGCACTCATGCTGGCTGGGAGGCAGTTCTCAAATGCAATCTTCCGGCCAAGATGTCCATTCCGGCATTGATGAGTATCAACATCCGCTCTCTGGCCCTTAGACTTCAATCACCGATCCATGTTCACACGTGTCATATGCATACAAGAATCGTGGCTGAACCCGGATATCGCTGATTCACTCATGTCGATAGACAGCATCAGACTCCTCCGGTAGGACAGAGTTTCGGACAAGAATACTGGAGGCGAGGTTGCAACACTCATAAACTCCTTCGAATTTGGCAAGTCTGAAGTTCTTTATACGTACTCGCTAAACAGAATTGACCGTCTCGCTAAACACTGTCATCCTAGGTTTCCTCGCCATACCAGCACCATCATAACGAATTTCTACATTGCCCCTTTTTGCTTGCAACAAAATAACGCATCTTTTCCCAATCCATTCCAATATTTATTGTTCCTCTTCTTGAGGAAAATCTGCATATTATTGTAGGTGATTTCAATCATGCATCTACCGTACCAATGACTGTTCGATTTGACTGATCTCCATGTTTCTCCCACCAGAGGCAGTTCCATTTTAGACAGAGTTATTACTAACCATGCAGCTTTTCTACCCCTGAAACTGCGCGATCCAACTTCAAGTAGCGATTATTGTTTGCTTCTGTTAAGGCCCACGATATACTCTAGGTCACCCTCACATTTCTTCAGGTGAACAAATCAAATCCGAATTCGCCCTCGTAACCTTTCACAAAACAACCTTATTCTTTTTTCAGAAATCCCTTTCGCTCGTATCTACCTTTTTCTCTTTTGAATCCTTGCCCAATTACAATGTCAAACTTTTCACAGAGACGACCAACGCATTCTTTGATGTTTTCTGCCCCTCAGAAACACTATTCGTTTAAAATGGCCGCATCTCCACGCAGAAACTAAAATCTATAAGAAGACGCGAAGAGGACTTCTACAAAGCTCGTAATAACTCAAGCATGCGGCAAATTTCCAAACTAATAAATGCGGGAATCAAACGCATTGGCATGACATTCGTCAGCCAACTCCTGACTGATAACGACAATCGATTCCTATGGCAAGGCATTCGGCTGCTGTGTGGGAAGTAGAAGCATAAGAAAACTTCTGCAGATGTCGGCAGCACCATTCGTGCTTTCATTCGTCGATCCATTTATATCCCATTTATACCTAGACGGAGTAATGATACGACAGTTACAAGTTTTCCTAGGGAAGAGATGCTCGACCTTCTCCGCACCATTAAAATTACCACAGGGTTTGGTCCTGACGGTCTGTCCTCAGCTCTTTTAAGGCATGATGTTGTGGCTCTGCCGGATGCATTTACTTCTCTAATTAACTCATCAATAATCTCGTTTTTTATCCCTGATTGTTGGAGATCCGTCACTATCATGCCTATCCCTAAATCTGGCAGTTCCATTGCTTAGGCAAAACGTTTTCGCCGCATCTCCTCAACGTCTTCTGATCTTAAACTGACGAAGCGTGCTATAGTTAAGCTCCTGTGTTCTTCTGTGTATCCTCCTGACGACCCTTTTCAATTTGCCTATAAATCTAACAGGCCTACTTTGGACGCTGTCGCCTGCCTCATTCACCACATTTGTAAGTCCTTAAAAGCATCAGTGAAATGCATTCGGTTGTAAAACTGTCCTTGATAAAGACTACCCACAGTAGTCGAAACGTCGGCGCATTACATCTACCAACGAAACCTTGTTATTAACATTATATCATTCACAACAAAGGAGGATACTCCGCCAGGATTTATAATAAAGTACAAACACCAACTGGATCCGCGCCCGTGCATTCATCTAATGGTTCAGAACTGTCAGACTGCTTCCCTTGTACCACAGAAACCCGGTACCAAATTGGCTTCGTTAAGGCAGACTAAAACGGAATAACCTAAAGTAGTGAGGCAAATGGATTGTGGATTCATAACTGCACTAAAGGGCAGCAGGGTCATATCAGAAATTATCGTCTGATCCATAATAAGCCGCCAAATAAATTCAAAGTATTGCTCACCACCTACCGTCACATGAAATAGCGTCATATTCAGATTGTTTTGATGCACCTACGACTCAAGGAAGTATGGGGCATAATCTGAATGATTTTCTAAAAATCGAATTTAGTTTCTTGTGACTTTAATTTATACATTGAGATGTTCCCAATAGGTTTGAAACCACATTCTGCTTCGCTGAGCGCGTTTCAACTTTTGATGACATTCACACCACACGGTTTATTATCCGCCTCCAAAATTGCTAAACATGAGAATTCAATAAAAAATATCTTCCACGTAAAAACGGTCCAATGACGAGCGATCTATTCATGTTTAATGCAGCAATCGCGTTGGTTTATTCCAAGTAGTGGAATCCAGCGAAATCGAGGATAAGGATGGCCTAACCCAATCCAGTGTGTTGGTTGGAATGCATGGAGGACCATATCACCGGCCATCGTGGGAACCTCAGGTAAGTAATCAGATCAACCGAATCTCAATAAAACCGCGGCTATTGTACTAAAAATAGCAATCACAGAGGCAGGAGGCTTACCGGTTATCAGAGATAACTTCGTTGTTTTTTCCCTGTTATCAATTGTATGCTCAGTTGTAATTGGACGAAGATGCAGCAAACAAATATCTCTCCTTCCTGTCTTCTCGTATAATACCCATTCCCAACATGATTACTGTTAAGGAATAGCAAATATCTTTGTTATTCTCTGACTTGGATGTAGTGTCACACAACCGTTCAACGTAGAAAAATACCTGTTGGTTTGGATGACGTTGGCATCCAACTATCACTAAGTTCTGAAAACCGCTACATCTATAATAAAATACAAAGGAAAAACGGTCATAAAGATGCAGAAGCCAACAGGATTTAAGAATCTTACATTAATCAATTTCTCTAACGACTGTTGTCACGGTCGTTGTTGGGGCGCATCCTTCGGTACAGCACCGCGTTTCTGGCCTGGGGGTCCAGGGTTCGGGAGGGGTCTTCTGCGCTGATTAGGCAAAACCATCACATGACCATCGGGAACGGGACTCGGACGCTTCGCAGCAACGAAAAGCTTCCCACTGTTAGAGTTCTGTAAAGCTATCCACTAGATGTTCCTTGGACTTTAAGGTCCATCATGGAATAGCTGATCCAGCTGTTATTCAAGTAAAGGAGATAGCAACAACTCAAGCTGTTGCTGTTCACTACTCTCGGAGAGCTAAGGTTTCCTTTCCTGGGAGTCCCTAATGGCTGCATTGTCCTGCTGGAATATGACATATCAGCGCTGAGTTTGATCCAGCAATAAGCATTACTGGTTCAAATTTCTCTTAGGAGGAAGTAATATTCCAGAGTATAAATACGGTCATACATGGGTACGCGCATCTCTTGGTACACATATGCACTGGGATCTTGAACACTATTCAACATTTTGATTTCGCCCATCCCATGGACAGACAAAACGCTCCGCATGTGTACATATGACCTGCAACTGGCCCGTTGACGGAAATATTTTTCCCCTCAATTCATGTGAGCGATAATCCACCATAGCTGCATCACCTATAATTCACACAACTTGTATATGCAAATGGAAGTCTACGTAGACACATCGTTACATCAACTTTAAAGTACCTTAAACTGCCCATGTAGGCACATTTTTATCGACCTGTCCAAGTTCACGGATTTCAGATCCTAGTAAACGGTCCCGTACTGTAACACAAATCGTACGCAAGTGTGTTTTTAATCCCATGTTAGATCCACAATACAGATGCAGTTGTTATTTGTAACGTTTATCCCAGTGTGGCTTTAAGATTCAATTGTAAACAGGCATAGTTCATCTTCTCGAATTCCGTCGTCCTTTCTCACTGGTCTGTGACATCTCAAGTGATAGTGAGCTTACCTACTGTTATGCTCACTTAACATTGTCAGTATCAACCAAGTGGCCTCCAACGCTTCATAAAGATTGTCTACGACGTGCATGCTCGCAAAAATCGTGAAAGCGATCTTGTTTCGAATGCTCCGTCGTTTGTACCGAGGAGCCCGACGCTGTTTCTTGGAGGACGATAGAGTCTTAAAGCACAAAGACGTCATGGTGCTACAGTGGTGCGGCACGCGATCTGAAGTCTAACAAAACTAACCATAAGTTAGGGTGCCTTACCACTTCACATACTTGAGTCTCCTATTTTTGCGATATTTTGGCTTTAGAATAAGATTTTTAAAATGAAATCTTTTAACCTGGTTTACCATGGATTAGAGCATTCTTTACATCTGCTAAAAAAGGTACCCCGAAATAAAGAGAAACACCTGAATCACGAAAATCCATTGAAATTATCCCTAGAAATTCGTTATTCTTCAAGGTGTAAGACACAACGATTACTGTCAATATCGAGCAATTTAGTAACCTTGCTGAATCTATAAACGGGTTTCCACTAACCACTAGGTGGTATCTGCCACCAGCCGGTAGTCCCAACTGGTGATTGATGCAGAAGTTAAAGCACATGCGCCAAGATAGCTTTTTTCAGGTTATTGTAACTATCATAAAAACGTTTCAGATTATGCAGCTTAATTCTTTACATCGTTGGGGAAAAGAACCAGTCACCCTTTTAATGGCATGCACATATTCGGTGCTTTTTCGATTTGCAAAAGACTTAGATTGGTTAGATTAGAGTCGATGTAATGATCGGCCCCAATACTGGGCCTCAATTGCCCCAAATGAACAAAGGGAGTGCCTAAATCACACTTTCTTGAACGTAGTTGTGAAGAATTTCGAAAGAGAATGACAGAACCGACGAGTCAACTGAAAAATCAAAGCCTCGGGTACTTTGCCAAGATTTTCGCTAAAGTGAGTTACTTCGGGTTCAGTTTCAGTCTTTCGCACCAAGGAGATCTAGTTTCGGTTGATACCTCACAGTACATACTACTCAAAGGGAAAAAGGAGGAACAATAAAAAATCGACTACAAAATAATTAACTGAATAACTAGCCAGAAGTGAGCAGATTTAGAATGTGAGAACGCAACCGAATGCAGCACCGAGCTACATTGACTCCAAACACCGCCTGAGAGAGATCTCGTGTACCCAAACTCAATAGTCCAAATGGTTTAAGTTTTGACACTTTTTTGCCATATCATCAACCGATTATCTCGACCTACCTTCCTACCATTACCTGCTTCGAAGAACAGTGTACGACAACGCTGTCGTTGTGACCATGTGTAACACATGCCCCAGCCATTTCGACGTACCCGATTTAGTCCTTACTCTAAAGATTGAACTCTAGGATGCAGTACCTGACACCTAACTCCCGAGTTACTGAGAAAAATCTCATCATATTCTACCAATACTAGAGAGACAACGGTGTTCAAAGACCGAAAGTTTTCGTATATCTTCTGGTCACAGCGGAGATGTTTCTGAACCGTGTAGTAGCTTCGATACTATCGCTGCTCTGTACACTCAACCTTTGATCGATAACCGAATGTCACGTCGACGCCACAGATATCTCCCGATGGTGAATGCCACTCGAGCCTTCTGTATGACCAAAGACAGTTTGTCCAGATTGGATACGTCTATCCAAGTAACCAAATCCATTCACTTCACCCGATTCTTCTCATGCAAGAATAAGGTTCGGCACTGATCCTATCCGGTTGGATGGCAGCATTTCACAGTTTGGAGTCGCAAAACACATCCAAACCATGCTTACATTGTCGTTTAGACGATCAGGAAAAGCATGAACTTTACTTTATTTTTCAAATCAACAGCCCAACGCAGTCAGGACGTTCCAAATTACAGTTTCTTGCGTGAACAAATTTCAGTGGAACTATTCTCACAGGAGAATAGGGCAATCCTCATATTAATCACATTAGGTTTAAAGAAAAACAGGATGGAACTAACACTGACGGACATCAATTGTCGTGCCGAGCTCCAGGTAAAGCCCAAGGTAAACACGATTTTGGCTTCGTCTCTTTTTGTACACAGATTGTTAAAAAGAAATGAATTTCTCTAGCACATCCTAGCACCGGAGGATTGCAGGATCGTCCGTTTTGCACGCCGCTTTTTGATCAAGACAGACATCTTGGGCTTACGGAACGTACATTTATGTCTTAAGGTTTGTCGCAGAGTGAAGATGTGGTTTATCCAACCCCAACGGGGTCGGAAACCGGCATGATCCTCATACGTCGAGGGGGAGGATTATGTCCACGAGCAGTTTCGATGCGATGATTACCAAGGACTATCTGGAAAGTGCCAGCAAAGAGAAGACACTGAGTATCCAAAATCAGTAGCATTCCGAAGGATACTAAGGCGTTACCAATCAACAGGTGACCACAAACGGAGTAAACAGCACGGTTACAGGAAGCTGGTTTGATTCCTCCGCTATAATCGGTTTGCTTTCGGCGACTAGTTGAAACATACTAGTAAATCTCTTAACTACAGTGATTAAGAGTGATGTATGAATTTAATTTCGCATTGTAAAAAAAACAAAAGACTCAATGATGGAACAGTTGCCTGAGGTCCCCAGGAAGACGGAGAATCAGCTCGTTTGAGCATCAATCCGTTATTGCAGTATCCGGAGAGGGACCCTGGATTCCTATTTACCTAACCGAAAACGTTTTGGTTGCCCAGTTTTTCACTTACGTAACTAGATAATCGTCTACAGAGCTCAGCTGTGGTAAAAATTGAAGCTTTCCAAGCGTTTTTTGAAATTTTTTGATGAATTACTGGGAGTCCATCGTTTGCCTAAGGAGCATATTTAGTCAACCCAACGATTTTCGGCAACATCAACGGGCTACTCTTGAGTAGGATAAATCGGCGAGTAAAATAAATCTAATAAGGCAGCAGAACCCGAGTAACCAATACGCCACGGAGTTGATTAGTGATGTTGAAAGCGAAAATTAGACCAATATTATTATGGTCAAATGTTATGCGCATACGTCGGACATTGTACTCTATTTATTTGTTCCTATATACGATGCTATACCAAATTCATCTTGAATAGACATTATTATATCCTAGGTGAAATTCGAATGCTTCATTGTTTGTAGTGAACCTCGTACATATTCTTTATAGATTTCTAGTTCTCTTCCTTAAAATAACATCCGGTAGGATAGCAATTCTCCAGAGAAGGCATTTTTTCAAATTCATAAGGCAGAAGAGAAAACCTGGTGATTTAAATGAACAGAAAAAGTAATTTACACTACATAGGTTTCAAAACGGACAACAGAAGGCCTACTAGAACAAAATCACAAAATAGACAAAACGTTCCTTACAACCCGATTATTATCTGCCCACTTGGAGAAGACCATGTTTTCAAAAACATCTTCTCATTACCTGAAATAGTGTGGAAAGCTTTGTCTCGATGTCACTAAAAAATTTAGATTCGTTTACCGAATACTGACAGCTGTTTCGGTCCGAGTTACCTAGTACCCTACACTACAGTGCGACTATAGCCCTGCTGATTGAAACTGTGAATGCTGTGAATCAGGAACTCAATTAAGAATCACATAAGCAAAACAAAGTTGATTAAGGATGAACGAAAACCAAACTGAAATGAACCAGGAGATTTGGCCAATGAAGATGGATGCGCTAATGCGTGAGTGATAGGTAGCAGTGATGGGCACCTAATCTGTATGCACACATACTGCTGGACGCCTGCTTCACCGAGGTCAGTTATGGTTTCATGCAAATTCAAATGAATTACTGTATCGAACAAGACTCATCGGTGGCTTGATCATTTCTCTTTCTGATTTTTTCAATTCAATACTCTTAAGTACTATAGGTCAACAGAAATGTGGCCTGCTTAAATGCTGAGGCTACCATCGAATATTTGAATTAGATGGAAGTATCTCAAACTATAGGGTACAAATGCCCTTGGGAGTGCATCCTTTTATATTGGTTACTCCTGTATTTATTTTCTGACATCAATTACTTGGTAGATCAATTTCAAATTAATCTGGTGTCACTCACAGGCCACATTCCAAGTTAAGAGTCAAAGCCAAAACTAGCGCTGATTTTAAAATTTTCTGGTTTGTTTTCCAAACCTCTAGTCAACTGCGGAATTGCTGGGTTTAGCAGGACAACAACCGTGGGAACTGAGCGCAATCATCTACGACGTATGTTTCATTATTGTTCTCGGAGCGTTGGCCGTGGGTCAGTTGACTCTGTTGTTCCGCGGGATCGGTCGTCTTATTGATTATCTGAGCAAGCGGTTCTTCCTGGGCAACAAATTGGCCGAAATGCCTGTGGACGATTGGAACAAAATCCACATCGCTGAATACACTCCATCTCATGTGGAATACATGAAAGGAGGAGCCGAGGATTACGAGCTGCACATAGAGGATTATCGTGAACTGTCACGCCTACTGAGGTTTGTGGATGAGCAAAGTTGCACGTAAACTTCATTCGCTCATTTACACTCGCACATAAAAGAAACATACGTGTGCACACACAGACAAATAATATACGAAATAACTGAATGCTCCCATTGGAAACAGGTTTGTGCTTATTCCGATACAACCATCTGTCGAATGATGCTGACGACAATAACTTGCCTACTCTTAATAAAATAACCATGTGTAGCTGTGAGTCGATATCATCTTGGAACAGTGAGGAATTTCCCATCAATGTGTCTATTCCTTTCAGTCAACAATCAATTATCCAGAATTCTCTTGCACAAATGCAGTTATAGCTGCCCCAATGGATGGCTCAGCGAAACAGTAAACCGTCAAACAGAGCACATGTAACCGAAAAATAGTCCGAATAAGGAAGAATAAGCGGATCAAATGACAATAGGTCAATAATGAGCACTGTTTTCGAAAGAAATCATAAGTTAAAAAATGTCAAACGAGATACCTTAGAGACAGACTTTCTAGAAACATTCGCTTGCTATTTAAAAAAATCTGATCTCATAAAAAGAGAACAGATTCACGCTTTTAACAATTTGTCAATTGTGAAAACGTTATTACTGAACACCCTCGAAAACCAATGCAAACCATTGGCACATTCTTTATTCAATTGGGTGCAATTTCACACGTCATTTTAGACAAGAAACTTGCATCACAAATAAGACATTTTCAAGCGGTTAGATCTTAGCACCTGAGAACATATTACAAATCATTGCCGAAAAGATATTCGATGTGAAACTGTGTGAACATTTCACTGAGCCACCAGTCAGTCGACATTCAAGAACCCGTAGTCTAAAATTTTTACCACATTAGCGTTTGAAAACCGGCCCGCGGTAACTGAAATATGGACTAGCTGTTATACTTTCCCACGGTACTGCTATCGAACACTGAGCACTTATAACATTTCACAAGACCTATTGAATCCCGACTCACGCCGTATCAAACTCAGTTCGGATGCACTAATTAAGCATTATGCAATGCTTAGACTAGCGACGTTATTTAGTACAGGAGCACGCACAATGGTCCCGTTTTGAACCGGAACAATAGAACTGCTTGTGCAAATCATTGTACCTCCAGCAAGGTGCGCTTATAGATATCAGAGAGAACAACCGTACGGCATACTTTACGGTGCATTCGTAATATCGACCATGTAGAATTTAATAGCTCATTTAGCACGAATATACGTAGCTGAACCACTAAAATGAACCGTTTTCCAGGAATTGAAAGGACGAATGACAAAGTTGAAATGCACTACAGTTCGCGAGGAGAAACAAATCGATCAACGATCAGTTGATAAAATAAATGCTCACGCTCGTGACTGAAACAAAAGAAATTGCAACCGACAGTTGGACTGATTTTTAGTCACAGCTGTGATGATCTCGAAGTAGTGGCTGAATACAGACGGGATGTGTTGGTCACTGATAAAAAAAACATGAATCAGACCAATCGGGTTGGGAGAGGAGGATCCACAGGAACAGAACGCAATAAACAATCGCAATGACCTCAGTTCACATTGAATTGCTGTCAAAAAACTGAAATACAAAAAGGTATAGGACGAATGGAAGACATAAACTACATGCTAGGATTTCATTAGATCCTCTTAAGTGCACATGCAAAATATGCTATTCCACGGCGGAGTGGGGGTTGCGGCAACAACAAAACTTAAAAGGGCTGAGATACTAATGACAGGTTTGGCGAAAGCCGTCACTTAAGGCCATGGGAAGCTCAGGATGAGAATAAACAAGCTCTGGATTCTCGATGATGCACCCATCTTATTAACTGACAATGCTTCACATACGGGTAGTGGGCTGGCGGTGGTCAAACGGATAAGGTTGTTACATTTGGACGTGAAGGTCGCCGGTCTGAATCCCCCAAACGCCGATCAACTTTCCCACTTGGCTGCCCTCCGCTGGCCGCGGCCTCCTTCTTGAAAATCGGTGTGCATTGTTGTTAATTTAATAAAGGAAGTAAAATATAATAGATAGTTTAACGATACGGCTACGTAAAATCACTTAAGTCACCCGACCAAAGTCAGTCTAGTGAATAAAGATTACTGGGCACTTGGCTGACGAGGCCGGGTATCTCGCCTCATCCTGCATGATAGATGAGGCATTCATTTTATTGGCCAATCTGGATTATATCCCCTTATCCGCTTACCGCGCCACCAATTCGTCCTCCTTAAGCACATGTCCTCGAAACTACTGGTGAACGGATAAATCGTGGGAAGCACTTGGGTCGGGCAATTTTTTGAACCGAGATCGAACCCATTCGTCGGGTACATTACCATCCACTGAGTTCCCGGTTGCGTGCGTTCTGGTCAATATGATCATTTATTTATTCTTCAGTCATTCCTCGGCCGAGGGCCTAAGAGGACTAGCCGTTCCAAGGCCACCAGTCCGTCCGTAAAACTACCATTCGAACTGGAGGGAAGCTTTGGATCCACGGGGAATGAGAGCCCCAGAGGTGAGAAATTTCGGACTGCAGAATAATTAGGTATCCTAAATAGTCCATTGTTCCGACGCCGAGGTATAACAGCAAAATTTTTATTAACATCACCACAAAGAAGACCAGTGGACGTTTAGGTCCGGATTAAGGCTTTAGAGAGGTAGTGAATCAGAGTAGTAGCAAAAAGTGAACCTGATTCTTGAGATAGACTGGACCCAAAAACGGAGAAGAACTGTTGATTAGATACTTCCCACCTGAATATTCCCATTTACGCTTCTTTCTTAATTACAATTTCGAGAGACTAAATCCGGTCACGAATGAACCCAAAACACAACATCAATGCTGGATTCATAGCTGACAAACTATGAGGACCACTGTAAACAACTTTCTGTTAATATTCGCAATCATCAGCACTACGTATCCACCTTGCTCCAACTAATACGCAAATTTGGGAGGAACATGTGCGAACCCAGTATCACAGCCACCGGGCTATCCGAGCCGACCGCCCGCGTACAACTGCATTAAGACATATGAGTACGTGCATCGGATTATGAACGTCATATGAACGGGTGAAGGAGTGAGAGAGGGCAGTTTATTTCAAAATCAATGACAATTATATTTACCAATACGAGCTGAAGCATGTAGTGCAAATTACCAAACTATAAGTGCACTAACAATAAAATGAATGCATCCAAGAACCAATTAGTGGATAGTCGTCAGGTCGCCACAACGGAGTCCAAAAATGAAGAACCGGAGTTGGCTCACAAAAACTGACAGTTCGGCGATTGGTAGTCCACAACTGGAACTTCGGATCCGTAGTCGCTTCTGATGAACTGGAGTGGGCCGTGCTGAAGTGAAATCACTTGGATGGAAGCTTCTAAATTGGCAAAGTTTTGTTAAATTTTCCCAGACACCGCAGCAACAGAACTCCAAGTCGTAACAAACAGCAAAAAGCGAGAAGAGCATTTATTGAGCGAAAGACTTCGTATTGGACGGCGCTCTATGCGTTTGAACGTATGTATTAATTATCTACAGTTAAAGGTCGGAACCAATAAATGATGTGTTGCACCAAGGGACGTTAGAGGACAACGAAATAAGATAAACTAAAAGTACCTTAACGACCCCGCTGGTGCTTTTTGTACGAAAAAAACGCTCGCTAAAAAAAGAAAGGTTTACTGGACAAAGTTTTGGAAACGAATAGGTTGACGAAGCCGCCCACCTGAACGACTGCAGTATGGTGGACAGAGGGTAGTTCGTGTGGTCCTCTGATATTTCAGGTGTTGGAATGTTGTCCGCGTGTGTTGTTGTTTGGGTGTCTGAGTGCGTCGATGATGTAGTGAAGGAATGAAAAGGGTTAAATGTTCATGTTTACTCTGCCAACGGCAATAGTATTAGTTCTATCATCCTTCTGGATAACAAAAAATTTGTCCATGCAACTAACAAAAGACTGAATTATATGGTAGTTTCTTATCCCAGTTTAGTGGTGGAGTAGAACAAACATATGTGGTGAAGGTTGAGCGACTGGAAACTGTTTACTTATTGATATCCCGACAGGATGTTCCCGCCACTTTTCATCGCCCGACGGTAGTAAATAATTGACCGTGGCCGAGTATACCATGAAAAATCGCTCCCAAATGACTAAATTGCCCAATGACAGTGCATGAGTGTTAGAAATCTAACTCATAATAACGAGCCTGCTGAATCTGAAACAGCACGGAACTCGGCTTCCGAAAGATCGGGATACATTGTCGCTATTTAAAGCGAGGAGTCACGGGAATCTCTAGACAAAACGCACGACTGATTTTAATTCTGTGATAAACCCTAGTGTGTTCAGGGTTTTCAGCGACCATCAGAACGGGTGCCAACAATACCCGGGCGCAAACATGGAATGAGCGACAGGCCAATGGTTTCGACGCTTTCAATAACTTTCATAAGGCACTATTCAGGAAGATGACATAACCGGAAAGAAAATTTTTTTTCCTGTTATGTCTTAGAGCAACACTGATATCTAAATGAACTAGACAGTCCGGTTTCAAGAGTCCTTTGTATTTGAACATATTCAACGGCCCGAGAAGGTAGAACTGTTTGAGCAAAACAAAATCAAATCGTTATGATCTCGAAAAAGACCGATGTAGCGTGTTCTATTTGCTTTGTGTCAGTGAAATGAACGTGGATGGATGTTTCAATATAAAATAACCTTTTTCAGAGCAAACCTACCCGGAGAAGCATTCATTCTTACTTTATGATTAACATTGGGATTTTTCTCATTGTTCCGAAGACAGATTCACGCGTTGTAAAGTGTTCCCGCTTCCATATCAGAACGCCATAGGCCAAAGTACACCCGACGTAGTTTCTGTGAATGTGAATGCTGAGCCATTAATCTTAGTATATAGAAAATACCAGTAATCCATTAAGAACTATTACTATACATCATTACACTAATCAACAAAAATTGTGCGACCGGAAGATGATCACAACTGTTGTTTTCTTATACATCAGGTGACAAGAGCGGGGATCAATGTTCTGTTTATGGGATGATCCTTCCCGTGTTAAATGTATTCAGGAACCGCTGTTTAACTTTTGGCTGCTTCCTAATGAGCACAAAAACTTTCAAAAATGGTCGCAGCCGCTTGCAAACGTCACTTTTTGGATACGTCTTGTTAATCAGATATATATATATATATATATATATA